>JAKRZM010000815.1:319875-367838 GCA_036379175.1 Heliconius cydno galanthus | reverse complement strand
TTTCACTTGTTTAAAAGAAATAAGTGACTGAAAAGTTTGACAGTTGTTTTCCATTTAAATGTAATTGTTATGTTATTTAACATAAAATAAACTAATAAGAAATGACAAAATTTGAATAATTTCTGATGCACATTATTATAATTGTATAAAAAATAATTTTAAGTAGGTATATAATAACATGTAACATTTATTTCAGGACTATAAGCTTTAATTAATTTTGTGTTGTTAAATGTTATTTTGAACCGAAAACGACTAAAATAAAGATCTTATCGTATTTATGTGCAGAAGTGCTCATTAGTACTTAATAGTGTATTAATTTTATGATTTTATTGTATACATTCCTTTTTAGTACCTAATATATTTTTTGTTTTAGTTACTTTTACACCTGAATGTCGTCCGTCCATATATTTTTTATATGAATCTCATTACTTTAATTATGTAGCGTTTTTACACGACTTGAAACTAATAAATATTTATCTACTAATTTTGTTTTATTAATTCTACTTCTTATTTAACCAGCTTCCGCATACCAGGTTGGATAGAGGGAATCTAAGTAAGAATATACCTACGTCTAGCACAATTAACAAGACATTGCGTGTCGAGTGACGGAATTAAACTCCGCACCTTGTCTCCTGGACTTTAAAATGAAAATAATTTAAATATCCCCCGAATAGTAATTTACTCTCCCGGTTATTCCAGTTCAATTAATTAAACAAATTTGTTATATTAATAAATTATTTTTAAAATAATACATTATTATAATGCGTGTATTTATTGTTGTTTATTCCACACTTATAGTAAATATTTTTTTGAGAAAACATAAATATGGCAGCGGTATCTGAACGCGCCTCAAAACTGTCCAAGAGTATTATGACCACTAGCCAGCGCCAGGCCATACGTTTTATTAAGCTATGACGAAATTCTTATACGTTTGTAACAACTTATCTTTGGTACGTTTTAATTAAGTATTATGAAGTTTTCTCTTCTTTTTTACTTCTATGTTGTTCCTATGGACAACTAAAATAGTTAGTACATATTTTGTTACTTTTTGTCAAAATTTATAATAACAAAATTTATTCACAAAACAATAGTTCTGCTATGTTTAAGATTAATAGTAAATAAGTGTAAATACAATAATTTTCAATGATTTCTTACCTTAGAAGCCAGTCGTTAATATATTAATTTCCTTTGTCTGATAACGGGGCATGCATGAAATTTAGCTCATTTGTTAAAACCCCCTAGCTTGTTAAATATATAAAATTTCATAATATTAGCTTAACTGAAACTGTTATTGTTTGGTCACTAAAACTGGACTGTTGGGTTGATACAACTGGACTATTAAACTAGGTTGATATTTGGTTTGGTGCCTGAAAGTATGGCATTGAATTTCAACAATTAACACGCAATGCCTCCAATATTCGGAGGACAGTGGGGAACGGAAGTGTCTTTATGGGAACGAAATATCATAATAGTATTTTTCCAGGAGTGAAGTTTAAAAAATATTATATGTGAGTATGTCACGAATTCTCGCCAGTTTTACAAGTAAGCTGACGATGAGTTACCTAAGTATTCATTTAAATAATTAAAATACAACTTATTATTTGTATAAAACATATGTAATATTTTTTCACATTAGTAGGTATAAATATTTTAAAATTAATATTTTTATTTAGCTCTTTAGTAAATAAATGTTGTATAATTGATGATATCTATGAAATTAATTCATACTTCAGTATATTATTTTTGTTAAAATTAAATACTCCAGAACCAAACCAAACCAGACCTTCGTTATTTTATAAAGCCTGAAAGTTTATGTGCGCATACACTCAACACTGGTAAGTATCTACTATTATTGCATTTTGAGTGATTTATTACAGAAATTTGATACTTATTTCAATAATATGGAGAGCAAGTCAGTATCGTGGAAATAATTAAAACAATATTCAATAATTTTTCATTTATTTAATGTTAATATAATTATAGACAATGTTCAAGGTACCCTTTAATTGGTTTTCGAGCTTTAACACTAAGACATCGTAACCTTCATATCGACCTTATCTTTATTATATTGCAGTAAAAATAACAGTAAAATTGAAAATCATGTCCATACAAACTAAACAATCAACTACCTAACTTTGACTAAAATAGCGAATTTAAAATTCAATATAACATCACGTCAAACTCAATTACCTACACATCAATTCATAACATTGCATACCCGTTTACGATAAACCAAGTTAACAAATAAAAAAAATAATATATCAATAATAATAATATTAATAAAATACGATAATTCCATCACAATCTGTACAGCAACAACGCGGTAGGTACAATTCAATAGAATTAGTTTAACATATCAATCTCAACATGTGTAAAGGTATATGGGCGACGCCCGCGACGCGCGCCATGTCGATGCGGCGTTGATTCCTCAGTCTTTAGTCGATTGATGGCCATGAGCGAGAGGAACGTGATGAGGCGAAACGAGATGCGCTATGTACAGCCGGCCCGCCGCGACCCGCCCTGGCCCGCCGCGACACGCCCCGACCTGTCCGGAAGGGCGCGGGCGGGAACGGACGGGCGCGGGCNCGGGGCGGGCGGCGGCGTCGCGCGGCGTCGCGGTGTATCCCCACACCGTAAAACATCAACTGAGATAATGTCACCGCACTAAGAATCATTACTCATTTATTTATTATTCACGATAATAATATACTCTCAAATATTGTAACAACTTCAGTATAACAACGTTAACATTTTCCAGTATTTAATTAAAATTATCTACACGTACCGTCCGCGTACACGTACCGTAAACGTGCACGTACCCCACCGTACTGCTTCGATTCGTTTAATTATTATTTATTAAATATGATCAATTCGACTAACTATAATAGAATGAACTGTTCGACGTCGACGTGTTCTTTACAGTGTCCCCGCGCTGAGCGCCGGCCGAAGCCGACCGGAGCGGAACATTTATTATCATTACATTAAATATATTTCGGATGAATATTACTTTGAGAGAATATAACACGACTAGAGATCTATTATATTTCAACAATCTAACATCTGTGTAAAGCTTTCGATGAAACGTACATTCGCGGAGGAGAGTGTGTGAGAGAGAGATAGAGCAAGAGAAGAAACAGCGAGAAGACAAGAACAATCAGTTGGAATGTCTCGAGGCGGTTAGTCTGAAACATTGTAAAGAACAAATCAATGGAACCGAAACAACAACGAAGGGAGACGAAACGAGGAGCGAAGGAGAAGAACAGAGCGGGTGCCGGCTTCCGCTTCCGATCAATAATTGACCTAATCACTTACACGTACTGACTAATCGAGATAAGTTCCGATAAAATTGAGCTTGTAAAATCGCCAACCGACATAATTGACAAGACGACCTGACCACCGAATACAGACACAACGCTCGTTTCATACAACAGAGATGAGAAAGACCGAAAAACACCGTAGAGTCGGAACAGCGTACCTATGAATACGTTAGAGATTGAATATACCCTAAACTAGCTACTCGAATGGAACTACGGCATTACCTACGCAACCGGCAACGACGCGGTAACAACGCGGCGGCCGCCGGGCCACGCGCACTCCCCACCTCCCACTCCCCCTACTCCCCCACGACCCGCCGCGTGCGTGCGGCCCGGCGCTCCTCTATAATTTATTCATTATTTAATATTAAATTTACTTTATAATATAATTAATAACATGTTCATCGAAAGTCCGAGGTCACGGCGTCGCCAGCGTGACAGCCACAACTCCCTGAGTATCGTCTCTCAATTCCTTTACTTACGAACTACTAGTTTTAAGCCGATTTACATATTATGTATATATATTTAATTAATATATTTTTTTCTCCATAATGTTTTCTATTCATTTGTACTTGACTCAATTTGAATGAACAACGCCATGGGACATCGCTAGCGGTCGCTATCACTTTCCGGCTATTAAAGGCAGAGATCCGAGGTCTTATTACAATAGACTATAAATATATTTCAACAAATAATAAATTTATTAAACAAATCCTCCTTAACAAGTCGATTAGCAGATATCACATTTGTTTATTAAATAAAAATTATATGTATAGAGATGACGAGCGATGATGTGTTATGACATTAAAACTACGCATGACGCGGCGTGGACTACCACAAGAGATACTAGAGACACTAGGACACTAGGACACTAGAGACACAACCAAACGATCAGAACTCTCCCTGTAACATCCGGCGTAGGTGTAGGGAGGTGTATGTAGTGTATCAACTATCAATACGATGGCACTTGAAGCAGCTACTAGACTACCGACTCGCGATCCCCGTCCACTGGCCGAGTACCTTGACAGAGTCCAAAACGATCACAGCTCACATTATTATGTCCCGACCTTATGTGGCTCTGACGAACGAACAAACAAACGCTGTAAATAAGAAACATTTCATATTGTCCTCTCGAGTAATATATAGAATTCTGCATTAAAACATTTAAAATATATAACATCTATACTATTATGGACATGCATTTATTATTAAAATTGTACTTACAAGTTAACATTAAGAGAATTTAGACCGACTGTTTTACGTCGACCACTGACCGCTGACCCACTATACCCAAACTTTAAAAAAGACATAAACATATAAAAAAATAAACATCTTTACGTGAAAACAAGGAATGAAGACGAGAGGGACGAGGGAAACAAACTAAACACCCACTTTGGTAAAACATCCGGCGCGCCTCGACGACGATACGACAACGCCTACTATACAATACAATATACATATAAATTCAAATTTAACACTAAGTAAATACGCTAACAATAACTTATCAATGGTAACATTTACAATGAAAATCAACATCAACATCAAAGAACATCGGATGAATATAGATACTACAGCAATAGCAATAATAATAATAATTATTATTATAATAGAATAGAAGAATTAAAAAAAATAAAACCGTCCGTGGTGTAGGAAATGGCCCGGCGATATCCCGGCGGTGTCCCGGGGATGTACTAGCGATATCCCGGGGACGTCACGGGCTGTGTCCGGGGGGTGTCCGGGGATGACTAGAGGGGGCCGGGAGCGGCTACTGCATGAGCCCGGAGATGGCGTTGTGGCGGGTGCGCTTGAGCTCCTCCTCCTGGATCTTCTGCTCGATGAGGTACTGCGCGTTGCTGATGGCCGTCTGCGTGCCACTGATGGTGACGATGCGGTTGCGGGTGCCGGGCGCGAACGTGCCCTTCTTGGAGATCTGGATGTTGGCGCCCGACATCTGCTGGATCTCCACTAGGCTGCGGCCGCCGGGGCCTGAAATCGTCGAAGAAACATCCTTATTTAACACAATAAAGACGATTTTAAATTTCATAAAATAGCAGCTTAACACTTTTTCCGAAGGTAGTAGATTAGGTAGATAGCAGTTAAGATATTCTGTCCCTCGCTTATCGCTTATTTTACTTAGAAAAAGTTATTTAATTTTAACATAATTGGTTTTAAAAGCATGAAAATATGTCGTGTAGTACGACGACGATGTACCCTGACGTTTATATTACAAGAACTTTTGCGAATTGTTCACTCGGGAACAAAATAATCAAAAGTAAGGAAAATCTTAAAACCAAGTCTGCGCAGCCATCTACAGCCTGTCCTCGAGGCGGTCACGACTTGTTGATCGTACTATAAAGTGAATATATTCATGGCACAAACAAATTAATCATCATATTTGATATCATACTAAACTGAAAAAGTTTGTAATTTCGCGGTGATGCGGTAGACAGAGGGAACCTAGTGTGAAGACATTTTTTTCTCCATGTGTTGAATTGCAGAACACAACGTTTTGTCTTGTTACCAGAGTAAGAAAATGAAAATAAATACCCGAGTGGCAATCAAACGCACCATTATCACTTTTTCAGCCAGACGATATGTCACAACAGCTACAACACCTCCAGAAGAAAACAAAAGAAAACCGATGAACAATACCCACCTAATATAGCTCCAACGATGACCTCAGCTATCTCCACATTCTTGGAGTCTTTGGCGCCCACGTCCGCCGGCGTGGGGCTCTTGGACAGCGGCAGCAGGCTGGCGGAGGGGAAGGCGGGCACGCCGCCCACGCCTCCCGACAGCGAGATGGGCGCCACGGCTGGGGGGCGAAGCGCCTCGAATGCAACCTCCGCGAAACGCTCTAACGAGCCCCCGCGCGCGCCGCCTGCGGACGCGTCACTGTCACTGTCCCCCCTGAGCCCCCCCTCGTGCCCCCCCACTCCCCGCCGCCGCGCTCGAGCTTACATTAGAACGTTTCGCGCTGTCGCGACACGACCAGCGTTAGTGCCGCGACCCCCCCACAGCGCCCCCTACCTCCCCTAGCGCGCCGCGGACACCACCCGCCACCGCGGGGGCGGCCGGCGGTGCCCGACGGTAGCGTTCAGCAAGTGACAAGTTCGATTCCCAGATACAATGAGCAAGCCAATCACGCGACCCCCGGGTGATGCTAATGCACGCAGCCCCCGCACTCGACTTATATGATACCAAGTAAAATTTAGACAAAAAACTGGACAGATTGTGTTGCGTCTCAAATATACAAAAAAAACCCTCAAATAAACAATATTAAAAAAGTGCATAAAAAATTGTAATAAAAATGGCAACCAAATTTCTTCGAAAACTAAGCTTGCTAGTCTACTATAATAATAGATAGTATGTAAAATCTTTTGTTACTCTACGGTAAGTACACGGATAAGATCTAACTTTGTATGTGGATGAGAGTCAGTTAAAAGCCAATCATTTGTTACTTAGGAGTGGCAACTAAACGCACGACGTACACCAGCATGACCCACGCTAGTCTATGAATATAGTAATAAATGAGAAATTTTGATACTTATGCAGATTGCAAAGATATCGGCAGCGCTGTGGTGCGGTCGAACAATTATGTCAATTAATGAATATTGAAAGAAACAACTTTATTTAAAACAAAAATAACTAAGAAATATGAAAAAATGGTCTTGTGACTTTAATAATTTATAATTAAGAAAACAATATTTTTAAATTGGGTTGTTGTTCGGTTCAAAGTTGTTTCTTCCACAAGTGAGCAGTGATCTAATATTGTATTTACACGTGGTGTAACACTACAATCCTTTAGCGTTAGATCCATACGTGACAGATAAGCGATAGCAAAGTAGAACTATGTATACATATACATTTGAAATTTAAAATAGCAAAATTAATAATTTCTCGATAGAATTTATTTACATCCAGTAGTTGTCACATAGTTCATGATATATATTCAAATTCAAAATATTCTTTATTCAAATAGACTATTATAAGTCTAATGAACATATATAAACAAAAAACTACCACCGGTTCGGAAGACAGTTCTGCTGAGAAGAGCCGGCAAGAAACTCATCAGTTGCTCTTTATAAATGCTTGAAGAAACTAAAATAAATAAAAGATCGTGATCCGTGATCTGACGATGGTTGCAGGTTCATATTCAACAAGATGAATACATTTATAAATAATACTTCACATAACGTGTAGAATATAGATAAGAAACCATCTAAGGCTAAGAGGAAAGTAGCGCAATACAATCACTGCTCGAATAATATGTATTGCCGACAAATGATATGAAAAAAAGCGGAAATTTTGATTCAATTTAAATAGAAAAACAAAATTAATAAGCCAATAAGTGTTATATATTTATATCAGCAATACAGTACATGGGCATGCAGTAAAGTGTACACATATACGAAAAAAAAAGGTTATTTATATAAATACCTAAATGAAGAAAACACACATTAAAATAAAATATGAAATTATGATTAAGCCATTTTTAACTGATAATTTAATTTTTTACTAATTTATAATTAACATTAACATCAAAATCGGTTCAGCGTTTCACTAAATATAAAACATATTTCTTAATAATCTAAAAATAATTAAATAGCAAATATGTTGCAAGAGTATTGGTGTATAGTGTATTTTTGTCTAAATAGAATTCGGTGAAAAGTGAGGAACGGAAGTGTCTTAATGGGTATGGACTGTCATAACACTAGGTTCCCAGGTTTCCTCTGCCTACTCTGCGGTGTGCGGGATGCAGAAAGAAAATAGGAGAAAGTAACTTGTAAAATCATATTTCTATACATTAATGAATCAATTAATGTTATGACTATCTTACTAAAATTGAATTTAGAAAATAATTATACGGATTTAGTATTATTTAAACTATTACCAACTGGGTCCATGTATATATGCATATTTTATTAAAAGACAAATTTACAAAAGCTAAGGAACAAAAGTATATAACCCTATATTAAAAAAATATATTTCATAATCTCAAAGTTAAAAATATTCATTCAACAACAATTAACAACAATTAACGGTTAATCGGTTTCTACTGTAATATAATCTCAAATTTAAATCCAACTAGATTTGAACCTGCACCTGCCAACGCATACGCACTGCATAGTATATAAACAGATCTATCATTGACCACAATCATTGTGATTGACTACAATTGAATAGAATTGAACAGGCTGACCTTGTATTGTTGACGTCATACTTTGTTACTACCTAGCTATGAACAATAAATTTTAAATAGTCTAAACTATTATTCATAAAAAAATACTTTATTTTGATGTTGTTTTAAAATATATCTTATTTTAGTCAGTAACTTTACTTAAAAATACTACTTTAATTATATTTCATTTAAAATTAAAGCTAATATTAAAATTAAATTCTCATTTTTAACTATATATGGAATATGTGATATTTTAATATCAAATTCTCTAATATAAACATATAAACATAAAATAAAACTCAAAGTAATAACTTAACATATCATAGGGACCATGAGTCTGTAGAGTAAGAAAATAAATATAAATAAAAACATAATATAGTGTATAGTGTAGTGTAGTGACAATGACAAACAGAGTGTATCACCTTACCTACTCGTATGATATATACAATGTATTCCACAAGTAACACAGTAAAATGTGGTACACTAGGGTTGACGAGTAGAGGCCGCCTTGTTGGTATGGAATGTGAGGTTTTGACCAATTGCGCATTATTATTATTTTTCACTTGAGAAGAAAATAATTTAAAGTAAGGAAAATCCTGAAATCAAAACTGCGAAGCCACATCTAACTTCAGAGCGGCCACTTTTCGTCGACCCTACTATACAAAGTATGTAGTACATACTACCTAGTATAGTGTAGTGTAGTCACAATGATAGTGGGAGTTTACTAACATTGTACATTCTATGATAGTGTCACGTCAGTAATCAATCACACTGTAGTCACCGTGATAGTGGCAGTACTCACCAAGCTGCACCTGCGCGAGGGGCCCGAAGACGGCGGGCGAGTCCTGCGCAGGCAGCGGGAAGTAGGCGGTGGAGAGCGGCGCGGGCAGCGCGGTGGGTAGCGCCAGCCCCAACACGCCGTGCTTCACGAGGAGGGACAAGGCTGCACCGATCTCAGATATGCCCGTTTCGGAGTAGCCCGCTTGGCGCAGTGCTACCTGTAACGCCAAATTATTTTTTTGTGATTGGTGTATATGTTTATTGTGGTAAGTAAATTGCTGGGTTTCCTGGTTTTGGTCACAAATTAAGTGCGACGTTGAGTTCCGCCACAAAAATGCAATATCTCGAAAGTTAAGTGGAGATCGAAGAGTCTTAACACAACGTTTTCTCTCCCTACCCAGCTTATACATGACATAGATACAGTTTGAAAATAAATTGTTTCCCGATTCACACTTACTTATTAGTGACAATAATACCTTTGAAATGTTTCCAGTAAATGTTCTATTTTCACTGTTGCATAGTTTATTTTGACCTAGCTTCATAATGCGCGAGTTGCGTAAAATATACTCTATTATTCTAAAAATTAAATATAAGCAATCATAATAATATAAGTGAATGAGACAGTTACGTTCGATAATAGTGTATTCGAATAGCAGAGCATAGCGTTAGAGTTAAATTATTTTTATTACTACCCTCTTCTTAAATAACGTAAAATAATGGCTTTACTTTAAGACTTCAACATAAGATTCTCTCTGGCCATCCTAATGCATGTAAAATTGTTAGCCTACCTTTATGTGATCCAATGTGTGCTGAGTGAGGGGCGAAGGTGGCGGAGTCCCAGGAGGTGCCAGGGACAGGGACAGCGATAGGGCTCCGAGGCCGGACCCGTTGAGGAGCACCGAACCTACACCACCGACTCCACCAACACCGCCTACACCACCCACGCCCGCCACAGAACCGCCGCCCACTAGGGCGTGACTCTGAAAAATAGAAGTAAATAGTTGTAATAGAGCAAAACGCTTTTTTGAGTATTATTCCAATAAAAGAAAAATATTTTAGAAAATGTATAAAATATTTTAAGTAGTGGAACCTAGTGCTGTGATCACTAAACCATGCTCTTGTAGCCTACGTCGAAACATTGATACTCTTTTTTATTGGATTATTTATGTTTTTTTTATTTAAATAGGTTACATTACATTTCTTGTTTAAGCAAAAATATGCAGCTGATCTAGAAAGATTGTGGATTCAAATCTCAATAAAGGTATTACCTTTTCAAAGTAATAGTTATAGTAATAAAATATATGTTTAATTGAATACCTATGTATATCAAGAATATGATCTGTTGAGGTAAGTCATATTTTAAACTGTTTTATTTTTTACAATTGATTTACCTCTTATTCGTAGTAAAGTAAAAGTTTTATGAATCTATAATACACAATGGCTTTGAAATTTAAACAATATATTTTACAAGTACACATATCATATAATTAACAAATTTAAATGAACCAAAAAAATATATCATATAATAATAATAATAAATAATAGTAATACATATAAAATTTTATTTGTTAGTAATAAATATATTTTTTAACTTATGTATTAAATAAATATATGTTAGGTTAGGTTATATTAAATGTGGCAACCACTTAAACACGTCCCCGCAAGTGTCATACACCTTGTGCTGAGGCTCTATCGGTTGTATATAGTATATAAACATATATATACGATAATATTTAAAAGATCTAATAATATTATGCTTTGAATGGTTTAGAAAGCATTATATATGTAAGTCGTTATATTTTCAGGATAAAATTTATAATTATAATTTAATTCATTCAATGTCACCTCGTATTCACCTAATAGCAGGTTAGACAGAGATAACCCAGCGTTAAGAGGCACTTTACAGGTGGAAGCGGTTCCACAATGACCTCAATGTTTACATGAATTTATAGATTTTTTTTAGGGTTCCATACCCAAAGAATAAAACAAGACTCAATTACTAAGACTCCATAGCCCGTTTGTCTCTCTACCACCAGGTTGTATCATGACAGTTCCAGTTAAAATTTTTAGACAGATGATGTATTTCTACTACCGCCTTAACAAAGTATACTAAAAAAGCAGATTACAATAAATATATAAGGGGATTTCCATTCAACAAATGTGTCGTTTGCTGTCTTTATGGATAATGGTACGGAACTATTCGTGTGCGAGTCCCACTCACACTTTCAATGTCTCAAAAATAGGAGAAAAGTGGAGAATAGCACTAGATTCGCACTTCATTACCCAGATGACACATACCTAAAGTACATATTTTTAAAATTATGATTAATATATTTAAGTTTTTAAATGATTATACATTTGTATACATTCAGTTTAAAATAGTGTCTCGTCCAGTATGTCAAGGCGGCTGTCATAATTTGCAATACTTTCATCACAAATCTTCGTGTCAAGGCAAAAGCTGTAAAAAGCTAACGCACGTTGTAACGAAACTTACTTTCATTTAAAGTTGAAATATTATTTAATGATAAAAATATAACAAAATTTCGTACTTGGTTATAATTAAAAAAAAAACGATATGTTTTGTATATTAATCTAGTGCCAATAAAAATAATTTGGAATGTTAATTTGTAAAAATACACTCGTTTACTTACAGAAGTCGGTTAACAAAAGTTTTTATTAACTTAAATATTTTACAATTCAATGCTTTATATAAAAAGTATGAAATAATAAAAAAGAACTAATATATTCAAGGAACGTCTCAATTNGAAGCAGATTACAATAAATATATAAGGGGATTTCCATTCAACAAATGTGTTGTTTGCTGTCTTTATGGATAATGGTACGGAACTATTCGTGTGCGAGTCCCACTCACACTTTCGATGTCTCAAAAATAGGAGAATAGCACTAGATTCGCACTTCATTACCCAGATGACACATACCTAAAGTACATATTTTTAAAATTATGATTAATATATTTAAGTTTTTAAATGATTATACATTTGTATACATTCAGTTTAAAATAGTGTCTCGTCCAGTATGTCAAGGCGGCTGTCATAATTTGCAATACTTTCATCACAAATCTTCGTGTCAAGGCAAAAGCTGTAAAAAGCTAACGCACGTTGTAACGAAACTTACTTTCATTTAAAGTTAAAATATTATTTAATGATAAAAATATAACAAAATTTCGTACTTGGTTATAATTTAAAAAAAACGATATGTTTTGTATATTAATCTAGTGCCAATAAAAATAATTTGGAATGTTAATTTGTAAAAATACAGTCGTATTTACAATCTCGTTTTCTTACAGAAGTCCATTAACAAAAGTTTTTATTAACTTAAATAATTCAATGCTTTATATAAAAAGTATGAAATAGAACAGAGAGTAGATAATAATAACACAATATATTAGTAAAATAGGATATTTTATAAGACAGATATATGTCTAGCATATATTCTTTACTGTACGCCCTTCGATTCAAAGGTTTAAAACGGAGTGTCTTAGTACTAAGTTGTTACTATAGACTATTTTTGAAATATCGACAATAGGTACGTGATAAAACTCTGATGGGCAACAGAGTGATGACATCTTCATGTGATAGTTGGCGGAGGGCCAGGGCTTTGTTTAGTGGATATTTTGGTCAATAGCTCTCGTCGATGCAATTTATGGACGCCATTAGAACAATAAACGTGCTAAAAATACTATATAGGTTATCGTGAAACTTACAGATTTTGATGCAAATTTGCAAGTTTTTAAATATTAAGAAGAATATTTTTAGATAGAATGCTTAAACTTTCCTATGATAAAAAAAATTGAATTAAATATAAATAATTAATATATAAATTTGAAGGTTGAAGATATAGCACAATATAATAATTTTGAAAACATAATGAAAAGCCAATGTTAGTCAGAGCCTCAGCGTAACTGAGTTGCGTGTTCAAGTTGTCACCTCGGTCACCTCGGTAGTGGGCACGGCGTAGGGGGAGCCCGTGGGGTTGTAGTTGGCCACGGGGCCCGCCACGTCCGCGTACGACACGTTCGGACACGACCCCGACTGGGGATCGTCGACCACCTTTTGTAAGATCATGAGGCATGCCTTTTTATTGTTCTCCTTTTCACCTGGAATTGTGGAAACAATAATAATTGTAGTAGAGAAAATGGTTATATATAGATAAGTAGAGGTTCTTCATACAGCTATATGTACTAGAAGTTGTCAGTTCGATTCCACATATATTTATATATCTATACTAACATTACAATAGTAGTTTTTTTTGTTTAATGCGTTAATCTCAAGAAATACTAGTTTAAACTGAAATTATTAAAAAGTGTTGTAAAGCGCGGCGTTGCGTCGTGGAGTTCCACCATTCAACACGCAATGCTTCAAGAATTCGGCGGAGTGGGGAACGGAAATGTCTTGGGAATGCCTTAACACTAGGTTGCCAGGTTTCCTTTGACTATCCTACTATGTGCGGAATACAGCATGAAGCTAAAAAACAACGACTGGCGTCAAGTAGGTATGGAAATAAATATAGCATTGCACTCGCATGTAGATTTATTAATAACCAAATTATAATAACATAGATATATTAAGAGCCATAGTCATGTGATGTGTCCAAATGATTTATTTATTATAATTTAAGTGGTTCGTTTATTGTTCATAATAGCTATATTAATTTCAAGGTAGCGAGTACTTTAGTAGATGCCATGCACGTCATTCTGTACTCAGTATCTATACATTTAGCTCATTGATTTTACCTATTGTGTGTTTCAAAAAATATCACATTTAATACAATTTCGTTATCATAATTTAAGTAGACAATACGCGATGATATAAGAATAAATCCGTTTTTGTATTATACACTTTCGATGTGAAAAGTGAAAATTGATGTTATAAATGAAGAAATTGAAGCCAGCCCTGGCGCAAGGGCACAAACGTACTTTTGTACACGCTACGGGTGTTGGGTTCAATTTAAATTCGAGTTAATGAAACATTTAAAATTTTCCTTTTCTTAGCTCAGGTAACGAGGCAAAGCGCGACGTTGAGTTCCGCTACTTAATACGCAATGCCTCATATATTTGGCGAAAAGTAGGAATCAGAAGTGCCTTGATGGGAACGGTTCCCAGGCTTCTCATGCCTGCTATATTCGGTATACAGCGTGAATCTAATAAAAAGGAAAGAAATAAAAAAAATAAAAGAAACCTATTCTAAACTAATAAGCCACAACAACAACAACTCTACAATTAATTGCGACAGTTTCTATCTTACAGTGGTTAAAGGTATAATCGCTTTGTAACATTTTAGTCGTTTTTCTGCTTAATTTGTAATATTTGAATGTCTAACTAAACAATTAAGCCACAACAACAACAACAATAACAAAAAACAACAACAAATTTCCACAACGGGCACAACAACAACAACCGCGGCAAGCAGTCTGACCCGGTAACCGGTAACGCAAGTAGGTCAACAACATCCCTTCAAAGTGTTCATGACACGGAACTCTACAATTAATTGCAATAGTTTCCATTGTGGCGCGCACTGTTACCGAGACGAGTACATTAAACGTATAATCGCTTTGTTACATTTTAGTCGTGTTTTTAAGCTTCATTTTGTAAATTTTAGCATGGAAATTTAAAAAGAAAGTATTTTTTTTTCAATAACAGATGATAAAAAATATCAAAGCTGGTCATTTGGTTAGTTTCTCACTTATTTAGGAAAGTTGTGGGCTATGTAATATAGCGCATAGGCTACCCCAATAAATCGATGACGATAGTAGTTTCAAATGTTAGCCACAGTCAGTCACACTTGGATCCTTAGAATGTGTCTTGGGTCAAACCGCAAGTTAAAGCAAGTTTTATTAAGTTATTTACTTATCACTAAAATGAAAAGGTTTTCCAACTAAACTATGAAAAAAAAGATAAGCAAGATATCGCTTCTATAATCGCTTTTTTATTTTAATTATCTATAATAATAATAGTAACAATCAAATTGCTAAAAACAAAATAAAAATCACAAAATTACAAAGACAAAACAAAAGACGTTAAAAAAACAATCCCACCCATCCCACAACCATCCAACCTAGAGGTACAACCAAGGGAATGTGCAGCGCAAATTGTTACAATTCTATATAAAATTACATTTTTCCAGTAAGTTAAATGCGGTAAAATTTAACCTATTCAGTTAATTTCCACTCGCTACCGAGATAAACGTCGGGCCGGGGCGGCGCGGCGTGGCGTGGTGCAGATGTGATGCGGGCATTTGCTCTAACTTGATTATACTTTTTTTAATTACTAGTGCGAGTACAGTGCGAGGTAACGCAACATTTGCGACCTTGTCGAGTTTAAAAAAAAAATAAAAAAGAAAAGTTTACTGTATTTTATATAAAATATATATTTTAATATACGAGTCATAAGAAAAATCGAATATGAAATTATGAAAAGTTTACGACCAAATCGGAAAAATAAATATTAAGACAATTTTAAATAAAAAGCTATATGATTTTTTTTGTTAACAAAACTTTAAAAATGTATGCTTAAAATTTGCCATCTGGTTGTTATGTTAACACATAGCAAGGCTGGCAGAGAAAACCCAGTGCCCAAGACACTCCGTTCTCTATTATCCGCCAAATTTTGTTTTGTCTTCTTACTAGAGCGAGATAATGTAAATAAAACTTGCAACTTTATTACTTAAAAAAAAGAACAAACATATAAAGACGAAATAAACGAACAAGAAAATAAAATGACATACACTTTGAAACTATTACAAACAATAAGAAGGCATCCGGAAGCTCCTTACATAACGACTGCAGCAAAGTGCAATCTGGTCTAAGCCGGGTATTAACAAAAGCTTAATGTCTATGGATTGCGCCATACATTTTTATATATTTCATAAAAAAAATTTAAAAAAACGGCCGGCATAAAGAGGCAGTGGCGCATACAGCCATTTCGCGGTTCTTTTAATTATTGCGAGAAAATATATATGAATACGTTTATATGGGTCACGTTCCAATTCCGCTTATTACGAGATGCTTTTTGCATGCACTGTGCATGACGTATGAGACATTAACTAAATAGATTTTTTTACTTTCATTAAAAATTTAAGGTCAACGTGATGCTGTGTTTCATGTGGGCGCGTGGCTCGCTGAAATCTGAACGTGATACGTGTAGATTTAAATCCTATATACAAAATACTTATAAAATGTTTTAATTCGATTCAAGCTATAAATGTTTGTTTTTCTTTTAATATTTTTTTAAGCTCCTTTTTAATTCTTCAGATATCGGAGATTTGATTTTTACCTTACGTATGTGTATGTGATGTAAATGAAATAATGTAAAATCTAAGACGAAGAGAATTGTATGTCATGTCATAGACAATTCTTAAATATTTCGATATCAACATGCCCGAGCTTACTCTGACTATATATTCCAAGAAAAATGGACTATTTACCACAAAAATATTTTTTAAATTCAAACCAGTAGTTCCTGCGATAACCTTCATAATAGAAGTATAGATACAGTATATTATAATATATTCTAAATATTAGAAACCAATAAGAAAAAAATGACATTTTACTTTTCAATATACAATGCAACTTACCAACAACAGTGATGCACCTCTCCTGAAGTGATAGTTCCTTGGCCTTCTGCGATATCTGGACGTAGCTGCCACTCTGCTCCTTTATCTGTTTTATGTAGTTGCCGCCTTTGCCGATGATCATGCCCGCCGTTGAGTTCGGTACTAGTATCTTTACCTGAAATTATATATTATATCATAAGTATTCTATGTATTTCAAAAAATAATTATCAATATCTAACTTTTTAGGCACATGTGTTCCGCCTACCGGTTAATTTTAAAGACATTCATGCCCACCCAGGCCAGGCCAGGTTATATAATGAATGTAGTATATTTTATATACTACGTTTTAACTCAGAACAAGAACGGAAGTGTCTTAATGGGAACCGACCCCTTGATACTAGGTTCCAGATCCCCCTGCCATTCTATGTGCAGGATACAGCATGACGCTAAAAAACCGACTGACAGACAACGCATAGTTCAAATTTGAAAACGTAACACGTAAACATTTTGCATGTAGAGTCATTACGGAGAATAGGAGAGCACTAAAAAGGATCTCTGGAACAACAGGATCTAACGTTTTATACATCACACAAAAGAAATTTCAGCCGGCCCTTAGTATTACTATAATATTAAAAAAATCAACAGTACGTTATGTTACATCGCGTGCAAGTATTATAAATTTATTCTCAGTTTCATTTATCTAATCTACTTCCAGCCACTTACAGCATTGCATGTTGAACAGCGGAACTAGACCAGGGAAACGCCTGTATTTTTAGGAATAACCTTAATCACCGAATATTGCTATTAGCTATAGTTGTAGGTTCTTAATCTAACTTTCCTTCTAACTTCTAAAAATTAATAGGTATCGATTATTCATTTTCATTTGTTGTTTTTATTCATAGATACCTATTATGTTTTAGAAATAAGATTTAGATAAGCTAAAAATATTCTTTCAAGATTGTAAAATTCGAAATTATCAATAACAAAGATTTTTGAAGAGGAAAATATAATTTTATTTAAATAATTATTACAATATAAATGATATTATACTGGCTTTCAAGTGGGTTCTCCACTATAAATATTTCATAGGTTCAACTTCTTCATATCTAATCTAATTAAAATTAGGAACTTTCCAGGTGTTTAAATTGGTAGGATCATCTATCTCCAGAAGAATTTATTTTGGTTTTAGTGTTAGTTACGTTATCTTTAATGTCAATATAATACTAGTATATTCCTTTGAGCGTTAATATAAGCACATTATGTTATTATAATGGCAAACTGACGAGCTAATTTAATTTACTTGGAGCTACTAGCAAGATCTATGCATATAATATTATAATTCAAATCTCGTGACGCAATTAAGACTATGCCCCCCCCCTGGGGATATTTATATTTAAAAGCGGCGTCGAGTTACGCCACTCTACACTCAATGTCTCGACTCGAAAATTGGGTGGTGTGTTAAGAATGGAATGTCTGAACACTACAAAAAAGCGTCAAGTGAACTATTTTTTTACGTAATATGGAGGTTTGTTTTTCGTATTTTAGTATTAAATCCTATATAATATTTTCTTTGCATGGCCCTGCATATTTCCTGCAATAAATTGAAGACCATGTAAAAATACGTCACTTCGGTTTTGATTTCACGCCCTAGATGTAGATCTAACCGCCAGATTCAAATTGCAATTTATAAATATGAATATTCCTCCAAGTAAAATGTGTTTCACAGCAATTGAGTATTGCGTCGACTTTGAAGTATTGCTTCCATATATTCGATAAATATATTTGACGGTATATTTAATTGCGATAAGAAAATTGAATCTTTTCAAATATGACATTATATAGGGGATGGTTTATAATAATTATATACCGCGCTTTGTCTTGTTACCAGCGAGAAAATGAAAATAATTCATTTCGCTGAGTGGGAATCAAACCTATAACAATCGCGTTATGTACTGTTGTAGTTTATCTCACATACACTTGCACAGACAGAGAGAATCTACTGTCAAGACTCCGTTCTCCATTTATTAAAAGAGGCAGAATTATAACAGTGAAAAATATACAAAATAAATAAATTGAACCCAAAGATTATAATCCATCAGTACCACGGATCAGCTATCAATGAGATTATTAATAAAATGAACGGCTGTGGTGATAACGTTATCAGCAATCCTCTGCCAACTGACCGAGCCACGATAATTCATTATATTGACGGTGTTACTTATTATTTGGGGACAAAATAACAGTATCGTGTTTACCTTTTTTAAAAAAATAAATTTAATAAAAAAAGTAGTTTCACGCTTTTTACCTCGAAGCAGCAGGGAGGCAGAAGGAACCTTATAGCACTCCGTTCTCTCGAAATATTCCAATAATAAATATAAATATTCAAAGCATATACATAGAGACCCTAGAACCCTAAAAAAAATAACCCTAAAAGACCAATTCGATTTCCATGAACGTCAGATTTAGTCAAGCTGGGCAAGTGCCATTCCCCTAATACGAAAAATATTTAATAATAAAAGTTAAAATTAAATAATGAATACGGCAAAATACACAATATNTTCAAGTGGGTTCTCCACTATAAATATTTCATAGGTTCAACTTCTTCATATCTAATCTAATTAAAATTAGGAACTTTCCAGGTGTTTAAATTGGTAGGATCATCTGTCTCCAGAACAATTCATTTTGGTTTTAGTGTTAGTTACGTTATCTTTAATGTCAATATAATACTAGTATATTCCTTTGAGCGTTAATATAAGCACATTATGTTATTATAATGGCAAACTGATGAGCTAATTTAATTTACTTGGAGCTACTAGCAAGATCTATGCATATAATATTATAATTCAAATCTTGTGACGCAATTAAGACTATGCCCCCCCCTGGGGATATTTATATTTAAAAGCGGCGTCGAGTTACGCCACTCTACACTCAATGTCTCGAAAATTGGGTGGTGCGTTAAGAGTGGAGTGTCTGAACACTACAAAAAAGCGTCAAGTGAACTATTTTTTTACGTAATATGAAGGTTTGTTCGATTTTCGTATTTTAGTATTAAATCCTATATAATATTTTCTTTGCATATCCCTGCATATTTCCTGCTATAAATTGAAGACCATGTAAAAATACGTCACTTCGGTTTTGATTTCACGCTCTAGATGTAGATCTAACCGACAGATTCAAATTGCAATTTATAAATACGAATATTCCTCCAAGTAAAATGCGTTTCACAGCAATTGAATATTGCGTCGACTTTGAAGTATTGCTTCTATATATTCGATAAATATATTTTGATGGTATATTTAATTGCGATAAGAAAGTTGAATCTTTTCAAATATGACATTATATAGGGGATGGTTTATAATATTATTATTTTTTTCCTGCTGCTTTCCGCATATAGCAGGGTAAGCAGAAGGAATGTAGTAATAAGTCTTCGCTCTCCAAACATTGAACTCTCATTCATTTAGACAGAACTCAACACCGCGCTTTGTCTTGTTACCAGCGAGGAAATGAAAATAATTCATTTCGCTGAGTGGGAATCAAACCTACAACAATCGCGTTATGTACTGTTGTAGTTTATCTCACATACACCAGCGCAGACAGAGAGAATCTACAGTCAAGACTCCGTTCTCCATTTATTAAAAGAGGCAGAATTATAACAGTGAAAAATATACAAAATAAATAAATTGAACCCAAAGATTATAATCCATCAGTACCACGGATCAGCTATCAATGAGATTATTAATAAAATGAACGGCTGTGGTGATAACGTTATCAGCAATCCTCTGCCAACTGACCGAGCCACGATACTTCATTATATTGACGGTGTTACTTATTATTTGGGGACAAAATAACAGTATCGTGTTTACCTTTTATAAAAAAATAAATTTAATAAAAAAAGTAGTTTCACGCTTTTTCCCTCGAAGCAGCAGGGAGGCAGAGGGAACCTTATAGCACTCCGTTCTCTCGAAATATTCCAATAATAAATATAAATATTCAAACAATATACATAGACACCCTAGAACCCTAAAAAAAAAATAACCCTAAAAGACCAATTCGATTTCTATGAACGTCAGATTTAGTCAAACTGGACAAGTGCCATTCCCCTAATACGAAAAATATTTAATAATAAAAGTTAAAATTAAATAATGAATACGGCAAAAACGATACAATACACAATATACATATGAATGTAAATGTCGCTTACATTACGCCGAATCACGCCCGTCAGGGCACTCGATAAATGAACAAAACAAGTTAATATGCTATAGATATTATATTAAAAAATAGATTACAGGAAGTCACCGTGGGTGTGACGCAGTGACACATCGGCTGAGACTAAACGTGGTGGTTGTAATTTTGACACGCACTCGGGAAAATGTTTTTTTTTGCTTCACGCTATATCCCGCAAATAGGAGAGTAGGCAGAGGGGCTTCCCTCCAGAACCCAGTGTTAAGACACTCCGTTTCCATTAAGATTTTTCCGTTCTCTACTTTCCGCCGAATTCTGAACGCATTCTCATTGCCAGAGTAACCTCTTCCTTACCCAACGAGTGTCGTTGTAAAGTCCAGTAGGGCAAATAGTATTAACCTCAAATAAAAAAAATCAAGAACAATAATAAAAGAATACATAAATTGACAAACAATTGAAAATGTGTTTCATCACCAATTTTTACAATAATGAATCTTGAATCAAAACAAATAACATCGAAGAGAATAAATAAATTATTGTATTTTCCGAGATAATCCCACATCATCATTGAAAATATACTGTAATTGTCAATCGGAGCGAAGAAACAAGCAAAATATTGCCGAAAGATTTCCCGAGCGCAAATAACTTAGCATAATTTCAAACAAAACAAAAGGAAACATTCATTGTTTACTGAACGAGGGTATCAAAGGCGTGCCAAGATAAAACAGTTAAATTTAAGGCAATTAATGCTGCCTAGAGGCCGTCTTCGTGGCGCAGTGGCACTGCGTGGGAGTGTAAATGCGGCGGTTGTGGATTTAATTCCCATTTGGAGAATGAATTATTTATATTGAATATTTCCATCTCCTCGGCGTATCATATCTCAATGGCTCCAGAATTCGGGGGAAAGTGGACAACGAAAGTCTCTTAATGGGAATAGACAGTCCCTAGGTTCTCAGATTCCTAAGAAGCTAAAATAAACTGGCACACATCACAACAGTGGGTCCCCTGCCTATCTTGCTAAATGTGGGGTACAACGTGAAGCAAATAGCGTCCATTTAGCTTTAGCTTGGTATATTACGCGCGGGTCGATAGTAGGTAGTTTAAGCTAATCCCGGCTTATCCTGCGGTCGGCTGCACGTGTCGGCGCTGCGGCCCTTTGGGGTACTTTACCCAACTCTACAAATATGTATATCGATTTTAGTTATCGGTAAAATTGAACAATGGTGGTCCGTGATGCACAGTTCACAAAGAATACAAATGTTTGACTGTGAACGATGTGCCGCCAGTGTGTGTTTGTGTTTAAATTCTATTAGGAAATAATATGTATAGTTACCGAGGGAACCTAGTACTAAGACAACCGTTCTCGTTAAGAAAATTCCGTTCTCCTTTTTACTGCGTTCTACTACTCTTGTCGCATTTACAGTGACGCTCTTGTGCCTTATAACAATATAACAAAAATAGAACGATCTAAAAATAACGTTATAAAAACTATTTAATTAATAATTATTATTAATTTATTAATAGATCTTAAATACTAAAATCGAGTCATCCATCAGCTCAGTAAGTGTAAGTCAATATAAAATATGTAAATGACGTCGCCTCTCCACCGCTGGGCGGCAACTGTCAACAAGGTCGGCAGTTATTAATCACCTTATACCTTATTTTATTCGTCGTCCGCGTCATCTTTGCGCCTCTTCAGCCTAGGTCAATGGCTACTCAGATTATCCGTTTTTTTTTTAATATAGGTGTTTTAACCTGCACAATTTTTTTTCAACTTTCTTCTGTATCCCGAAACCTAATACAAAAAAAATCCGCCAAACG
The DNA here is from genome assembly GCA_036379175.1 of Heliconius cydno galanthus. Classification (NCBI taxonomy): domain Eukaryota; kingdom Metazoa; phylum Arthropoda; class Insecta; order Lepidoptera; family Nymphalidae; genus Heliconius; species Heliconius cydno. The sequence goes on along the minus strand of JAKRZM010000815.1, from coordinate 344,985 downwards.
CTTGTCGCGCGAACTCAAAGCTTTTTTGGTGATGAAACTAAATTAACCACTTCCCCGAGCGAGGATCGAGTCCATAATCCTCCTGTGCAGTTCGGTGGGTCCATTTCCTCACCTTGAAAAGATAATAAAATAAAACATAGCACCTAAACCACCGACACCAGGTGCTCCCGTCACTTGTATTCCGTATTAACGGAGTGATAGTTATGTCACGACATTTTACGACACCAACTTGCAGCAATAAAATAGTTTAAAAAAGTATAAAAGTCACTATAAATAAGAAAGTTTGTACAAATAGTCCAATGCGGGTGATTTACGCAACGCGTTGTTTGTTATTGCTGTATACACTTGTTTTATTATAGTGGAGGTCTTTGAATGACATAAACAAATAACATTATTAGACATTTGCATGTTATATGTTACAGATAGGTATATTGAGATTCAGTATTCAACAAAGACGGAAGGAAACTTTAGTTTTTCATAAGAGCTAACAAATTACAGATTGCTATAATAGCTAAAATATTGGCCATTGTGGCTAAGTAACATATAAAAAGAGTGTGTTGACACTAGATTCTCCCTGCAGATTATGCTATATACAGGATCAAGCGTGACGAAAAAGATAGACATCAAATAGAAAGACAACTAATTGTAACGTAATAAAGTAACGTTTAAAGTAGAAATGAAGTTTAAAGAGCAAGTTGCTTTTTCCTACTCATATGTAGCTCACATATACGAGTATTGATTAAAACACTAGAAGAATAGAATTAAAGATATAAAATATTTTGACTATACATATAAAATAAAAATAAAATACTGAGAATATCAGTTGTTAAAACAAACTAAGCATCGCTAAACATCGTTATAAAAGGCAGTTGCAGGTAAAGGCCAGATCGCTGTATCCATGATGTACATATCGTTAAACGATCATTTCGTATAACAACTTGTTTATACAAATATAAGTCAAGAAGTCAAATTTAATGGCCAATTTAAAAGCTATACCATTATTTGTTATATTGTTGCTTTAAAAATATCCTTTATTTTACTTCCACTTTTTGTTTGACATTTGGTAGATCGTTTTAAATATTTTGCATGGTCACGTCAATGGCAATTACATTATACAGCAATAGCAATGAAGTGAATAAAAATTGCATCAAATTCTTAAAGCAATTAAATGTAAATGTTTTAAAACGAAATAAAAATCCGCTATACAAATTATTATGAAAATAAAATAAAAAAAAAAATATATAAAGTCCAGTCAGTCCCAGGCCAGTCGTGGCGCAGGGGCGTGACTGTATACACGACTGGTTGTGGGTTCGATGGCACTCGAGAAAATGAATCATTTTAATATTTTCTTTTCTTTGCTCTGATGTAGAGGCAAAGTGCAGCGCTGAGCTCCGATGTTCAATGCTGGAGACATTGAATTCGGCGGAAAATGGAGAACCTGCGTTCTCCGTTTTAACTTAATACTAGGTTCCCTGCCTACCCTACTATAAGCGGGGTAGAGCGTAAAGCTATAACAACAAAAACATCTATAAAGCCTATAAATGATATAATCAACTATCACTTTACATCACACAATTACACTAAGGCCTCGCCTTGCTTCATCGCCGCTCGTTTCGATTACAAATGAAGTGTGTATTGAAATATATTGTCAGTTGTCACCCATATAGAGAGGAAGCACGTGTTTTATGTTAATTTCATTAATTGTTAAGTCATATTTAAATGACCACCTGGCCAGTCGGACGGTTGTTTATTGCTAATCCTGTTAGAAACAGTTCAAGAGGTCACAGGGCCATATTATTAGACAATTATAGACAATTATAGACAATTAAAATTTTCAGAGATGTGCCGCTATAACAAGTACTAAAAACTAAATAAAATAACTATTTAAGGGGTTTATTGTATGGAAGCGTTTTTTCATAGTGTAATTTTTGGCGTTTTTATAGATAGGTAATGGTACACAACTCGGCCGATTTTTTCTTTCTTATTTACAGGTCTCTTGCTTATAACAGAAACATAGTGTTAGCGAAAATATTCTTTTTGCTTTCATTGTTATTGTATAAATTCAAAATATAGATGACATCTGCTTAAGGCGAAGTATTCATACTTATACTCGTATAGTATTAAATCAAGTTACCATTCCTTGTATAGTCAGGATTGTTTCTTGACTTCATGAAGGGAACTCTTGTTTCATCATACACGGAGTTCATTCATACCATGTAAAACGTATTAACTAACATAAACTAGTTTTGGCCAGACGAGACGCAGTAATTTACATCTGCAATTACTAAAAAGAGAATGAGAATTTAAGCTTCAATTGGTTATATTTAAATTATATATTTAATTAAAGGTAATTTTTAAGAAAAACTAAGTAAGCGACACGTAATGTCTTTATTAAATTTTGGGCCGTCGTTGTGGCGCAGCGGCACAAGGGTGTGACTGTAACGCGACGGTTGCGGGTTCTATCCCCAATCGAGGAAATGAAATATTTATCTACGTTTATATTTTCATTTCTTCGCTCTGGTATCTAGGCAAAGGCGCGGCGTTGAGTTCTGGCACTCAACACGCAATGCCTGGGAATGTGAACGGAGTGTCTCAACACTAGGTTCCCTCTGCCTACCCTGCTGTGTGTAAGATACAGCGTGAAGCTGAGCTGAAATTTTAGCCCAACCAGTTTTAGCCAAAAGTTTGTGTGTGATAGTGGTACGTAAATAATAGATTTACTGTGCCTTGCCTGTCAGTAGCTAGTATCGAAATAGTTTTATATACATACATATACGTATAAGATCTCGTCGTCTCTCAATGTCTCTTATAAAACATGTAGAGTCAAATACAGTTTATTATATTATACATATTTAAAGAAAATATTTTCTATATATACACACAACTAGGGCGGGAGCTTAAGAAAGCTTCGTTCACACAAAATCCCTAATTTGCATGTACGACGGTGACGTGACATTATCGCGCTACCCTCGTTACGGTCGCGAGCTTTTCTCTTTTAAAATTGAAAAAAAAAAATCTGATACGATGATAACAGAAAGCTGGGTCGAAGACATTCTTCAATCTTTTCTTTTGCGATAAGGTTGGTTGTACTAGTTAAATAATTAATTAAGTAACGATTATTATGCATATTATGCGAAAAAAAAGATAAATAACTATCCATCCAATAAAAATAATAAGAAATAAATTAGTAACAAATTACTTTGTTCCTCAGTTTTCGTCCAAACATTACTTTAAATTTTTATTAACTTTATAGTTCCTAAAAGTTAATTCTTATGCCCACTGTGTTTTCAATGGCAAAGGCTAGCGCAGTACTTTATCCATTTACTCTATATTCGAAATGTATCTACATTTTTCTTACTGTCCTCTGTACTGACCCTCATATCCCATTTAGCTATAATCAAAAACACCACAATATTTTTACAAAATTTAAGACATTTTCAAAAGCAAAACCCCACATTATTTAACTTATTTTGGACGCATGTTTTAATAAGGCCGCGGTTAAAGGCGACACGTGCCCGCAGCGTGCACGGCCGGCACGGGTAATCCCCGATTTGCATGTAACAGTGACGCGGTGACGTGACAAGTATTACGCTTGCCTCGTTACTCCTGAGCTTTTGTTGTCCTTATTACGGAACTACTTGTATAATGACTATATTATCTTACTAGCTTCAACATGCGGCTGTGCCTGCGTGGTTAAATGTAAATAAATAAAAGTAGAGAAGAGAAGCTTCTCCGTTTCTGCAATATTTTTCAATATAACGCCGATTTTATTGAGGCCAGTCGTGGCGCAGGGGCGCAGGTGTATGACTGTAAACGCGAATGGTTGTGAGTTCAAAATCCCCACTCTAGGAATTGATATACATATTTATTAAAATCTATATTTTCATTTCTTCACTCTGGTGTCAAGTTAAAGCGCGGGGTTGAGTTTTACCACTCAACACGCAACGCCTCCAGAATTCGGGGAAAGATGGGGAACGGATTGTCTTCTCTGTTCCTCAATAATTGGACTATTTAAGACAAACGTATATCATAATTCGAACCAATAGTTCTTGAGAATAGCGCGTTCCAACAAACATAACAGTAAGGCAAAGGTCAATCCGTAGTTTACCAATAAAAAACAAAACTATAACATTTAGAAATTCTGATGTCTTCAAAACTTCTACTACAAAAGTATTTTAAGTTATTCCACGCTATAGTTTGCAATTTAAATGTTCTCTGACGTAAACTGTTGGGAACGAATTAACCTGCCACTAGCTCGGGTCAAACATCGATTATTACTTTTGTACATGCAATATATTTATCTATTCATTTGGAAACAGTAATAGTCCGACAGATTGAAAGCTGTGAAGGTCGCGGGTTCACTTTCTTAATAGAACAGGTTAATACTATACGATACGATGATTAACAAGGCATTGCTTGTTGAGTGGCGGAACTTATCGCCGCACTTAATCATGTTACCAGAGCGATAAAATGAAAATAATTTATTCCTCCGAATGTAAAACAAACCCACAATCGTCGCGCTTGCGGTTAAACGCTGTGCCGCTGCGTCACGACGGCCTCAAATAAATATTTATAAATGTAATATAAAAAAAATAAAAGTGAAAATGTTATTGAATGAGTGGAAAAGTGATATAAATGAAGCCTGCTACGGCGCGAACAACTGCAAATATTAATTTTATTATGGTCGTGTAATGTTAAGTATAAACCAGTTAAAGATAAGAGGCGTAGCGATAAGAAATACGTGTATTTAGAATGGGTATATGTATATTACAATTTAAATTATGTTCATATTACAAAATGAAATGAAAGTAAATTACTTTGACTGATATCTATAATATGTTATTCGGGCAAACAAATAAGTATTAAATTCATAGCATTTCATAGGTATTGCATTGTATTGCCTAGGTATTGTATTAGTACACTATACCTAAGATTGTAATTCTATACATTATCGTTCACTGCATTATTATCGAAAAAAAATAATAATAGATAACACTATCAAAAGGATTATTGCTTTTATAAATAACTACCTATTTTAAATGATGAAATCAAAAGTAAATCTGACAAACTCATATACATAACTAGTATTTGTTTAGCTTTACGCTGTATTTCACATTTAGCAGAGAAAGCAGAGTAAACCTAATGTTAAGATTCTCCGTTTCCCCACGGAGTAACAAATTTTTAAAACATTACGTGTTCAAAGGTGCTCAGTGTCAAACAAAAACCACCAACTACATAGAAATCGAACTAGCAACCGTCGCGTTTACAGTCATACATTATATACTTAGTTAAAACAAGATTGAAAGTTCATTAAAATAAACTTTAATATGGCTTATATGGCCTTATATGGCTGTACCTAGCTGTAATTTCTGTATATACTACCTATACCACTACATGAACGACACAGCAAGCGGTAGTAATTAAGTTTCCATTTCGGCTCAAAGTAATATATATTCATCGCAGGTGTTGAACCTGTGACCGCATCAACCCTGTCGCGGCCGATGTTTATTCAGCTCACGCGCTCGTACTATTAGTGTTTCCCGATACGTTTGAGAAAGTCATCGTTTCTTACTTATTTTGAACGTACCTACCTACTTTATTTCCGACTAGATTTAAGATCATTATTAATGAAATATTTATATTTTTATTTCCTCCCTGTGGTAACGAGGCAGAGGCTATAATAATAAATAAAATAGGAACACGGTGAAATCCTACAAAAGAAATTCAAATAAAAAGACCGCGTACTGTTTACTTAGGCGCAATAAAAGCAGGTGTCAGCCTTCATTATGTAGGCCATAGTTAAATGTTCCATACAATTGCTGCTACAGTTTACTGCACTATCTAACTTATAAATATAGCGTGAATAGTAATATAATTTGTTTGTTTTCTATACCATCAGCGTGAAAAGTAGTGTTTTGTCACTTTTCCACTCAGTCAGAGACTTTACTTTGATAAAAGTTACACAATTGAAAATAAATTTGTATCTATATAATTTACAATATTTGTAGTCTATTAAAAATATTATAATTAAAAAGTCTAGAAAAACAATTTTACTAAAAAAAATAACTGAATTAAAAATTAATAATGCGTCCGTAGACAACTTCAAAAGAAATTTAAATATTAAATGTTTAAATTTTTTTGGTGGGAATCGAAACCACAATATAGTTTTTAGTTGCACGCTTGTGCCCCTGCGCTACGACTGGTCTCATTGCATTTTTNTAGTGTCGCCTTTACAACGTCTCGGCGCCCTACCACCTGGGACCACGTGACTTCCGGCGAATCGCTGATTGGTCGAAAACAGCAACCGGAAGTGTAAATCATTGGATAATCAAAGGGAAGTATACAGCGCCCTCTCACAGATGCTGTGCATCGTCTCTCCACAATAATACAAGTTTTATTGTTATGTAAAACTTGTACTATTAAATGTTTAATTTTCTTGAGTGGGCATCGAAACCACAATATGCCGTTTTCAGTCGCACGCTTGTGCACCCTGCGCTACGACTGGCCTCATTGCATTTTTAAATAAAAAAATAAAAACAAATTTCGTTTATTATTTATTGCTGGTACATGATTAATGAATAAATAATAATTAGTAATTAGTGATTATTGTTTCCAACAAGTGAAGTGCTGCGTATAACGGAACTAATAAGAGCAACCGATAATTTCATTTGTACCATTATCGCGGCCTACACGCGGGCGGGCGCTGTGTAATACAACGCGGGCATGTGGCACGATGCATGGAGTAGGTATTCTATTTCATTGATAACTAACGATATAATTATCACAGTTTAGTTTAGATACAAATGTATTCAAATAAATGTATTATTGCTCGATTAGGATGTGTTATATTGAACACGATTGGTGGTTGCAGCAAACTCTTTTTAGAAAATATGTTTTTTTATATAAAAAACGGGGTACACAAGTATAAGGACCACCTGATTGTAAGATATGGTCTTCAACATATGAAGAGCTGAATGTGTATTGTTAGCTTTGAATTTAGTAGAATAGATATTCATTCAAATGATAATATAACTATTTCAAATCCGTAAAGTAGAGAAAATTTTACCACTAGATGATCGTGCACCATGATTTTACACCAAATTAAAAAAAACACTATTAATTTTTTTCCATACAAATAGTAATTTATACATGTCCGTGGAAATAAAATATCCAAGTACACATTTAATTTAAAACGCGGCCTTGAGCTGGAAATTGTGCACTTTAACCGTTTATAATTAACATAATGAAGTTGTGTTGCGCGAGCGTTTGGAGTACTTTTAATTATAGTTACTGTAGATTGATAGTTATATACGTGTAGTATCAGGTTATATACATTTATTGTCAGCTTCACACTTTGTCCCTAGCGGGGTAGCCGGAGAGAAGAGAGCGCCAAACTCTACGGTTTCTGCATACCTCTTTCGGCATACGTGTACACGTCCTCCTCATGGCGTGAGTCTTCACGCTACTATTGGTGTATCATCGATGCTCTGCCTCTCTTACCATTTACTCTTCTCTCGACGTGCTCAAACGACCTATATGAGCAGCGGAACTAAACTCTGCCTTTTGTCACCAGAAGGAGGAAATAAAAATAATTTAGATATAACGATGCATCCGAGTTGGGATAGAACTCACAATCTATCTAAGCACGAGACAAGACCGGAACCGGTTATATACGTCAGGGTAATTATCACGCTTTCTGATAACAAATAAAGCGTTTCTAACAACTCTATTAAATAAAGATCCGTATACAAATTTGTTTAATTAAAAAAAAATCCACGTAAAACTTAAAAGTCATCTAAGTAAGCGTAGGTTCTAACTTTTGTAACTAACGTTTAGTTCACTGTCTGTAACAAAACGAACGTCTCAAGAACAATTGGATAAAATAACCATTTAACACAATTAATTATAATTTCCGATTCACATACATACGATTATAGCATAAAAAAACTTCTCGTCCCAATTGGAGATACTTCTTCGACACTGTCTATCAGAGCGAAGAAATGAAAATAATTCATACTTCTGATTAAGGATCAAACAAATGGACATCTCGTTTACAGTAAGCTACGCCACCTGCACATCTACTACTGCACTACGATGGTCTTATTTTGATAGTTAGAAAAAAAATACAACTGACCTGCTTGTCCCTATCCTGTGGCATTTTCGCATCTACACCTTCCGGGAAAGGTTTCACGAGTTCCGGTTTCTCTTTGATCTTCTCCATGATGAAGTCCAGGACCACCATTATGCCGTCCACTGAGCCAGTGATTAGGCACGCCCGTTCTGTTGTACCTGGACAAACATAATTTAAATTTTTTTATTTGCTACATTAGAAGACCATGCAATATTGTGACCGAGACTGGGCAGAAAGGCAGAACCTGGCAACAAAGTTTGGGATTAACGCCAGGAAGAAGATGTATTCCTTTAGAGAGCTGTCGAAAAGTATCAAAAAGCAAAGGTGTGTGGTTTCAAAATTAACTCCAACAATCTGTAAGTATCTACTGGACGAAGGAAGACTAAAATAGACTTACATATATTCCATCTCGCTATGACTAACAGGAGGGGAGTACCAAAAAATATTGCAAAAATAGGAGGACGTGTAGCGTACTACAAGTTATTTTCATTTAACCAAGCGGACGAAGCCGCACATAGAAGCCAGTAGTCAAGCATTTTTTCAACTATCAAACACGAATTATCTTTAAACGTGTTGAAAGTTAAATCGTGACGTGATTACTGGGATCTCTCTACAGAGTACATACGTAAAGATATTTTGATAAAATGAAAAAAAATATAACGTTTCGTATATTTAATCGTGATTTAAAATTCAAGGTGTACCGCGAGTTCCGAGCGGAATTTCCTTGATAAATGTTAAAAACACAAAATAAAAACACTGTTTAAAACATTTGAAATTTTAATAATCCTGCAAAACATAGCGGTCTTTTTAAAGTTAATAAAAAAAAATTCAAATTTAAATTTAAGATTTTTTAGTTTTCAAAAAATGTCATAACTAGAAAATGATAAAAAATAGTTATATATATATTTGTAGATAAGAATTAACAATTTAAAAGAGTCAAGGGCTATCTTCAAACCTATTATTATTCATACACGTTCAAAAAAACAAATTAACATTTTTACATAATAAGTTCGTATTCAAGTGAACGTCGTCGTATGATACAAGTGAAACTTTCGGGAGACACGATAGATTAAATCTACAGAGTGCTGTATCTTGTAGATAATATATGCCGCCTCACCGCGGCAAGTCTTATGTAAATGCTCGATACATGAATAGCGACAACTTTATTAACATACAATGATGAAGCTATTTTGGGAATATCATCTTGCACGAATTTATGATACGTTTCTACATCCTTTTTACAATTTAATTAGATCAGCTGACAAAATAACATTATAAATAAGTATAGTTCGTAAAAAAAGATCAAAAAGTATAAGACGAAAAATCTATGACAGAACAATAACAGCAAATTTTAAATACGTCCAATATACGATGACTTTGCGTACAATTCTCACTTGTAAATATTAAACATTGGTTGAGAAAGAGAGTATGAAAACACTGAACATCGAAATGAGACGATTTTGCTTAAATTAAAAAAAAAACAACACAAAACTGACAAATATCTCTAAGAGTTGAAACATGAATGATCGAGGAAATAAAAAAGACATGAGGAGACTGGCGTCCCGTTCTTTTTGGCTACCCCGATGAGGTTAAAGCGTGAAACATAAAAGTCAACAAAAAATAATACTGTTATGTTTTTAATATATTATTGTTTAAATGTTATGCTTAGGCTTGAGCAAACATACTCAAAAAATCTTATTTAACAATAACAGCGAACGTTAATAGAGAATTCAAGAATGTTACAGTAGGTAGTGTATTATTCCACAATAAGTTTCGTCGAATGAGCTTTGTTCACATTTAACTCGTTTCCTTGTAGCTGGTCTACACCTGCGGTAATTACATAGGGTTTTAATACGAAGCGGGCGAGGTCGCAGGTGGAGGCCGTGTCTTAGCGGTGTTGTATGTCTAAATTATCAAATTTTATAATATTTAAACCCATATAACAGTAAATTTTTGTTTCTAATGTGATATTCAATTGTATGAACTAGAGCGTAGTATCTAGTTCTACACAAACAATTGAAGACATAAAAGAAAATGAGGAAAATGAAAATCAAAGCCTTCAATAAAAGGGGATCTGAAAGAACTGAAATGGAAGGAATTTAAATATAACGCTCGTTCCCAAATGGAAACAATAACAGTTATACATATTACCTTTACGAGTATAATAAAAACGCGAGGGTTCTGGATTCGATTTTTACTTGGGTAAATATATTATTTTCATTTGCTTGCGCGGCGTTCAACCACTCAACAAGTAATGTCTCGAAAATTTTGCGGATAGTCGGAAACAGAATGTCTTAATACTAAGTTCCTTCTGTCTATCTACAATATGCGAAATATAGCGTGAATGTTAAAAAATGTACATGTGTTTCTCTTCAATCTATAATATCTTTAAAATTGCTTAAGAAATGGGCATGGAGTTTAACACTGTAGCTACTTATCAGAATTGAAGAATTAGGAAATACAAAAATGAATATAAGGAAAACAATATCAACTCCAATACCTACAAACAATATTCTAATATTGTACAAGTCCACGCGTGTGACCTCCATAGCTAATATGTAGCGTGGCACAAAGCTGTAGGGGAGCGAGTTATTATTGCCTTCTTCAGGCTTCTTGAGGCACGCGCTAGCAACCATGCGGACGAGACCGTTTTGTCTTTCTATTTTTACAAACTTTTAATAAGTGATTTTGTAAATTATCGTCTGTTATTTGTTATATAATGTATTTATAAAATGATATGTACGGACTGAGAGCTTTTCTAACGTTTTTTAAGATTTTACGTTTTATCCTAAGCGATGTAGCCAGAAATTATCAAGAGGATCGCCAAATGTGAAACACACATAAACATCATCAACCTGCACATACATGCCTCCCCCAGAACGCATCCTCAAGTTTTTTGACCTTCTTCTAGTTTTACCAATAGTTACTGTATACCAAAAAAGTTCACCTCTATTACCACTAGTCCTAATTACTATGTATTTGAATAAAATTGTTACAAAACTAAATACTAATATCATCATGTTAAGCTACAAATTTACTTTAATGATAAGTTCGAATGAACACGTAAATGTTCATATTTTAAGATAGTTTAGCTTCTGAAACACACAATGCTCCTATGTATTATGAAAGAGCTAAATACAAAATATAAATAAAAAAATATTTGTAACGATTTAATTTTACTTAAACATAAGCATCGTCTCTGAGAGTGACAGTTAAACAATCATAGTTAACTAAAAAAAACAATCTGGCAGTAAAAATAAAGCCGTTCTCCAACAATGGAATTAGGAACATCAATTAGTGTTGAACAATAGAGAACAATTCGTATTAAAAACTCATTTAATGGCAACCAGTTTCATTATGCGCCCAAATGAGCGCGAGTGAACGTTGGGCATTATTCTAGATGTCGCCTCCGGGGTAGGCGGGGCCCTTGGCTTGGGCGTAGAATGAGGGAACCGGTGGTCTGTGCCCATCCCAGAATAGTCTTGTGCCCATCCCAAAAATTTTACTTAAAACAATTTTTAAAAAAACAACATTTACACGAATGTCTGTTCAAAGCTAAAGTCCAGCCCATGAGAAAATGTTTCTAGACACGCTAATGGCCCTTGGAAACAATAGCTAAGTCACCGTAGTCACTGCCTACTTGTCGTCCTCCTTGTTTCGTAATCCTGTTGCTCTACAAAATGTCCTTTTTGTTTTATTTGTACGAAAAAAAAATGCTTTTGTTTGCTTGTTTCACGAAATTTCAGTCGATTTTTTTCATTGACACGTCTAGTACTCTACGAGTAGATGTATAGCGCCATAATTTGAAAACAGCTGCATTGCGTGCTCCGATACTGCTATTGTATGGAAATTGTAGCAGAGGCATAGAAAAGTTTTACATTTTAATTGTTCAATACATTACATAAATGGTTATTAGTAATTTTACAGAGAAAAAGCTAAATCACGAGTTTTTTAACATAGTATAGTAACGTACATAAACTAAATGAATATATCCAGTAACACTCGCACCATCAACAAAGCAACAGACATACATACATAAACATATACTCATTTTTGCAGCACTCGTTTAAAAAGTAATTACAAGCTAACATTGGACATCTACTAGACGTTTCTAATGAATAACAACGCCTACAACATCTATATATAACCTAGCAATGAATAATATATAGGACATGTATTACCATACATAAATCTAGACTTAGGTCACAGAACAACTTTTGTTTTTTTACAAAACACTGACCTAAATGTACGCGACATTCAATCTCTTGCTTAGGAATCATCTTCACGATGACGAGAGCCGGCCAGCATTACGCAACGCTAACCCACTAAACCGGTCTCCCTCCCTTGACCTTCTACTCTGCCGTGCAATTATATTATTTATTTGCGATAATTTTAGCGCATATTTTCGCGTGTAACCGGGTCATTAACACTTGGTGCCAATCCAACGTGTCTGTAATTAGGAGCAGTGGGCCAAAACTCAGTGGTGTCAGTTTTCGATCAATGATAATATTAGTTTGATGAACCTTTTTGCCATCATATATTTTAGTTATTATACGATGTTTATTAATTAGTCTATTAATTATATAATTAATCTGTTTTTGTATCGTTTTGATAGAGTCGGATGAAGTTTGCCAAGATCTTATTTTTATATTTAAATATATTCTGTTCTGAGTCAAACAATGGAAAATAAAAATCTAAAATGACCTTCCACAGGTCATCATCTATCAACTTCAATTTGCTTAACCAATCAAAACACGTGAGGATCATGAAGTTAGATCAATATATGAATCATAACTATCCAAGAAATCAATAGAATATTATTTTAAAATGTCAATCCCATCCACATCCTTGCTAACCGACAAACATATTTTTCTATTACGTAATAAAAACCAGCAACTGGCCAATATTCACAGTAGGTACATACAACACTAGTAAATACATACATCCAATAATGCAACTTATAGCAAAACATGTCTAGTGACGTCACCAGTGCAAAAATAGAACATTTGCACCAACGTTTGCGCAATACTACAATACAATAATTCCTTTAACATACCAATACTACTCTTAGTATTGATTTGGCCCAAGTGTTGGCCAACATTAGTATTAGCCGGCCAAGTGTGGAAGTGATGTGCAGCGAAGGAGAAAACGTGGCAGCACTTGCCGCGTGAATGGTTCACGTTATAGCGCATTGTTAGGCGCAAGGCCACGAGTGATTATCAGCCTTATCCAATTATGCGCGCCGCTGAGCTATTGCGGCGACCAGGTGAGCGGGACGGAGATATAAACATCACCCGCTTTAGTTGTGTAAATGTATCTAATATGGAGGAACTAAACACTCAGTCTCTGTGTCTAGTACAGCGTTTGAAATAACGCTTCTTTAGATCACAAAATAATACGTGTAGAAAACAGTTCATTTAGTTGTGTATACTTCACGTAAAACGAAAATACAATAAACTATAAAAGGAATATTATATTTTCGTTTGGCTTCTAAAAGAAACTATGATTAAAAACAGGGCATGTCGTTAACCTCAATATTTTTTTTATCTTGTCGCACCTTGACAGGATACTCAGGCAGGACCAAAAATGAAACTCTACTCTATTCTTTTAGTTCATTTTAAAATCGTTGAATAGTTGATGCATAGGCGAATCCAGACCTCAGTAAAAGTAGTGGGCTGAGCCGCATTAAATAGGCAAAGTGCGAATCGGGGTATGAACTAATCTGTTTTCGCTTGCTTCCTTTTCTTTTAATAAACCGTGAAGCTATAAGTGTGACATCCCCTACCCCGCTAGGGATACAGCGTGAAACAAAGTTAAATATACATAATTATATTTGATTATTTCTGCGCTATAATACAATAAATTCACAAAGTCCATCGACTATCAAATTTCTATTTAACTACACTTACAAATACTTGACATAAATCAGATTCAATCTGTAAGTTTGTGTGCGAGCGAGATAATCAACATCTCAAATGTATTCAGCATCTCAATTGAGAGAAAGTAATTTGCGAAGTCTTTGAGACAAGAGTCGAGAGCGAGCTGAGACGTCGTTGAGTTACGCGAGTGTAAAATTCCAAAGTCATTAGCGGAACTAAAAGCGGCGCTACGGCACTAACAATAGGACACGCGACGTAGGGTACCTAGCGGGCGCTTCAAAACTCATTGAGTCTCAGTGTTACTGTGTCACAACGAGTGTTTTGTTATTTTTGGGTCAAGGACAGAGCGCCAAGTGTAGCGTTTTAAAAATTCCACTATTCAAACTTTTTTTTTTTTTGGAATATTTCAAATGAAAAGCGTGTTGAAAAAGATACGGCTATTTACTTGATGAAAGGCTCGCTCTGCCCTCGATCCAAGAAGTGTTTGTTATTTGTTTTAACTAAATAAATACACACCAATCACATAATTATGTTTTATATTATACACCTTTTATATTTTGCGAAGTAGATATAGCTCTGAAAATCTTTCCTTTTCCAGATTGAGCCAATCGTTATCCGGTCAAGACTTAACAAACGAAGATATTTCAAATAAAAATGTACCCCGAATTCGAAATTCGAATCCGCAATCAAAGCCTGTGTAGCAAACTCACCATGACACACGTCAGTATAATTCTTATCAAGCCTAGTAAATTATAAAGTATTTTCGTCAAAAACTCTTGCATCATACATATTATAAAACGTCCTCTTCCATGATAGTGTGTCATTTGTTTTAAATTATTATCAAGGCTTATCATAAATGTAGATTCTTCATGTTTTACAACGTGCTGTTTACATTTCAATTTTATTATAAATGAATTGATAACGAAATATGAAACGTGATCACTTCGTAGGAGAGTATTTTTTGAAGTTTCACGCTTTATCCCGCATACATAGCAAGGTAAGCAGAAGTAACTTAGTATTAAGATACTCCGTTTTCTGCTTTCCGCCTAAATTCAAGACTATTCGTGTAGTGTGGCAGAACTCATCGTACATACTTTACGTATAATTCATTGCTCCAAATGGGAATTGCATTCGTAACATCGCTGCCTGCTTTACTATGGCCTAGAGGTACTAATTAGTATCTAGATCTGTTTCCATGCCACAGGCGGCAGTTAAAATGCAGGAATAAGAATGTGCGCTTGTGAGATAGAGATATTTCTACCACGCACATTCATTCAGTAGAAAAAAATAATAATAATACGAGTTTTCAAAATAAAAGACATCCTTTCCCCAATCATAATATACTACTAATGTTAATAAAACTATTTCATTTAATGAAAAAATCCAAAAAAATCTACAGATAACTATAGCTAGCTGTCAATTCGACACATCATTAGAAACAACAGTCTAGCTTCTTAAATGTGAGATATAGTATAAAGCTGAAGCTACTAAACCAACAAAAACCTATATTATACATTTAATGTTCATCTCTCATTGAAATGTATTTCAATACATTTTCATCTCAAACGATTTTAATACAGACAATTCTATAGTCACAACAGAACTAAGAACACATAAAATTTGGCAACAAACTAAACAACGATGACCCAGTACGTGCCACTGCTGGTGCTGTAACGACAGATGTATATTACGATAGTCATGTGACGTACTATTTTAGATCTTATATCCTTCAGTTAATAGCTTGAATCGCTTGATTTATCGATAGTGGTGACGCTATTCGTAATCAGTTAAAAGTCGAGATACGCTTTCAAATGAATAATACTTGGTATTAATTTGTTGAAATAATATATGTGTTTAAACGAGTTTTCTGGTTTCTATTGTAAAAAGTACTTTACTCCACGCTGTACCCCGCACACAGGAACCCTCCTGTGAACAGAGGCGACAGAGGGAACCTAGTGTTAAGATACTATTCTCCACTTTCCGCCGAATTCTGGAAGCATTGCGTGTTAAGTGGCGGAACTCAACGTGCGCTTTTACCTCGACAGCAGACAGAAGAAATGAAAACACAAATTTAAATAAACATTTTATCTCCTCGAGTGGGGATCGAACCTACAACCAGCCACGACTGGCTTCGTGGTTTCTATAGTAAAAAAAAAAAAAAACACCTTGGGAATAAGACAGAATTTTTATTTCTTTTCAAAGTCAATTTACTATATGGTTTCTCTGTTTCTCAGACCTGGTATAATAAAGTACCGTTGGTATTGACCATACAACCACATCCAAAATGGGCTGAAACTTATATCACTAGCTTTCATTTCGCCTACGCCCCAAAAACTCTAAGTAGAGATAAAAGAAAACCTTATTTTTAAGGTGATGCCATCGTGGGCCAGTGGGAAGAGCTATTCAATACGCAATCTCCAGAAAATTATTTGGAAAGTGAGAATAGAGTACACAATATTAAGTTATCTCTGATTACTGTGCTATTTATACGGAGAAAAGCGCGATACTGTTTTATAGTGAGCCTTACTAATTCTACAAACTTAGACCAAGTAATGAGAGTTACTCAAGAACTTAAAGTTGTAGACTCTACATGTAGCTACTCATATATCGACGACTATTAAAATCTAAACCGTGAATCATTATACTGTTTTGAAAACATTTTAAGTACCACGGCATTTAACATGGTAAAAATATAATAAAAATCTATATTTTAATTTCAATAATAGTATTTATCCATGCTAAATACTTTGGCGTCATGTGGGGAGCGGCACAGCGTCCGACTGTCAGACTCTGACTATAAACACTACAGTTTCGAGTTCGATTCGAAGAATGAATTGTTTTGATGAAAATGGGATGAGCGTCGAGAACGGAGTGCCCTAACACTAGGTCCTCTCTGCCAACCCACTATATACTGAATACAATATAAAGCTAAAAAAACATATATTACACGTACATAATATAACACCTTAACGTTACAAACACGAAACATTTAGCATCAACCAATTAACAAATCCATATATAGACAGATGCAGAGTTCTCTAACAGTACAATACGAGAAGGTCATTCGCTGTAATGTTCTAAAACTTTTATTTTCGTTCCGATGACATCAACGTAGATCAACCTACAACTTGAGAGCCTTGAGGGTCCTGACTCCGTTAATGAATGTCGCAACTGGCGAGGCAGCTTCCCATATACCTACATGCTTACTTGTTCCGATATCGCTTTAAGATTAGCATTTTAATGCATTTTTTAGCATAATTAGATTTATTTTAACATATTTTATGACATTTTTATAATACTACGTAAAAATTTTATATTTGAGTACTTTACTTATTTATATCAAAAGGTCATCAGAGGTTGAGACTTTTAAGTAGGTCGTGTTTGTACAATTTTTTCTATTTGTATTTTATACGCACATTGTATCTATAAAATTGTATATTGAACCTAATAATAGAGCTTAATGAATTAAGCAAAATATGTTTGTGGAAAATATCTATTAGCAAATATTTGTATATTTCTGTTAATATGCTAAAGTGATTTATATTCCCAATTTCCACCAAATTCTTGAGTTAATGTATGTTAAATGGCGGATCTCGACGCTGCACTTTGCCTCGTCACCAGTGCGAGGAAATTAAAATGTTCATTTCCTCGAGTAACGAGGTAGTAGATTCCCATTCGAGGGATTCATTTATGTAAAGTAGCAAGGAGACCTAAACGATAAAAATAATAAAAGTGAGTCGAACACAAAAATTCACAGAAGGCTCGCCATTCGCCATTCGGTCATCGCATGAGTCGGCATCTGATGTAATCGCGTTGTACGAGAAAACATAATGTAAGGACGCCCTACGGACTTTCATTTCCTTTATTGAATGTATCGATATCGAAATCGATTAGAAGAAAAAATATTTAAAAAATTTAATTGAAGTGATTTGATGAAAGTTTTACCTAAAGTGAAAAAAAAAATCAGAAACCGATTATCTCGTTTAAAATACAGAATAAATAAATATAACAAGACAAAGAGCAGTAGTGCCAATTCTGCAGAAATATAAAAAAAAACAATAAAGTTGTACCTAACCTATCACAAGAAGCGTAATGTTTCTATTTTTTATTTATTATCTCTTCAAATCACTAATGCATATTTTGACAGTTTTCGCAATCACAACGACATCAACAAATAAGTGAGTTGCCAAAAGCTTAAAATGAAACATGCCTATGACAGACAGGGACAACGTAAATCATTCACACGTTACGATGTATCGGGCGAATTAGCTATTTGTGAGATTGCCGATGATCTGACACGTCTTTAGAATATGCACTTTCGTAATATCATATTTTATAATGCATTAGATGATAGATTCAAACTTTTTCTTATTATTTTAGAGGGAACCTAGAGTTAAGACACTTCGTTTCCCACGCACCGTCTTATTTCCGAGACTGTCTTCGTTTTCCATAGCGAGGCAAGGAAATATTTCATTCCTCTGAGCGGGAATGGACTAACAAACTTCGCGTTTACAATCAGGCACTGTGCCACTGCTACCACTTCAATTTTAACGATAAATGAAATCAATGAAAAGGTTTTTAATAAAAAAAAGAGACAGCAGAGCTTTCAGAAAGTAACAAGTAACTTTTAAGCGGCACTAAAAGTACATCAACTCCAAAAGTCGATTTCCAGAGTCACGGTAAAACTGCAAGAGGATACAGCTCCAGAAGAGCTTAAACTTTTAATTGGTTTATGAATAATTTGTCTCGGCGGTATCGGGGCGAGGGAACTTTGAGGTGGAGTTATTATTTTTAATCACCTTTAAATATATCAATTTACTGAAATTAAAACATGATATACCGATTTTGTAAAAATCTGTGCTATTGGCAAATACGAGGGCAGTACTATATACTAGTATTACTTTCCCATAATAAATAATGAAAAAAAGAAAATAGGCGTAGTTAGGTACATACCGAAATAAATTATAAAAAACTTTACTTTGTACTAAACATAAAATTCCCCTAAACCCAAAACTTAAAGAATAATAAAAACTTATTCATGATCTAAATATTGATTATCTTAACTTTTAAACTAAAATAATCTTGTAACTGAAGAAAAATGAAGTAAATTAAATATAGTGTGTAAATACCCTTATTTAAAAGCTGAACGTTCCGAAACCGGATTTCTACCTGTTATGTACGAGTACGTATGTATGAATATACTTATCGTGAATATTAGTAATTGCCGCCGAACACGCATAACAAGAGCAATTCGCGTCTTTTGGAAAAACTGTTAAAATGGTGTAATAATATAAGTGATATATTAAAAGGAATATGTAGAAAAGATAAGAATAGCAATGTTGGAGGATTTTATCTTAATTTTTATATGTACCTACATACTTTATCTGACATAATTTATGAATAAATATTCTTATTTTTGTTTTACCGCTGAGCTACACAAAGTGCGACGTTCAATCCGCCACACAACGGAGTGCCCTTACACTAAGTTAATTCTGCCTATACAGTTATGAGGCATAAAGCGATTTTTCAATTCACAATGTCTCGAAAAAATGAGTGGAAAGTAGGAAACGGAGTGTCTTAACACTGCGTTACCTTTACATCAATACTATATGCAGTAAAAAGCGTAAAGCTGAGATAAAATTCAAGTCAGTTAATAAATTCAAGTATAAAATGACACATCCAACCAGCAGCGCGTCTACTTTTTAATTTCACATTACCAACTCTGGGAACAGCGTAAATTTCAATAATTTCCTTGTTAGCTCCTGGCGCAGGAAGTCGCATAATTAAAATGATGAAACCGATGAAACGTCACTAGTACCCTAGCTGTCATTACGACAGATTACTTCTGTTTCGCATACTTCCATTACACGATGTGGTTTTTCCATTAAAACATTGACGAAATCAATTTTATGGCACGCTTATGTTTTTTAAGTTTAATGATTAAATAATATAATTAAATTATGTGTAACTTACATTTTTTTTAAATATTTCTTTTTAACGATTAATATAAATCATTTGACGGCTTAGAGCTCGAATCGGAAACGTCTGCGTTCTTCCGAAATAACATACACATTCTAATGCTATAACCAACTAAGCTTCACGTCCGTCAACAAACAACATCAAATTAAAATTTATTATAATAATTTAGTTAGCTTCGAGAAAAAACAAATAATTACAATACTAATGGGTAAAAATAGCATAAAATACATATAAATGACTTGTCATACAAAATATTAAGTAGGCCAATGGGTCTAGGCAGTACCATAAATCGTTTATTATCGTATATCATATCGTATATTATAAACCTAATGTAACTTTAGTACCTGCATGAGGATGACATCACTCTTGTGTTCAAGTTACGTTACGAAACATCATACTCGTATACAAAAATGCTACCTCTCCTCTAACGAGAAAAAGAACCGATTGTCGAAATAACAAAAAGCCTTGGAAGCACCTTCGACCGGTCAAACTTTAATAACTATGAATATGTTAAAGTTTATAAATATATTGAGTTTTTGAATTATTCATGAATAAAATAGAAACATTAAACAAATATTTTTGTTTCACGCTGTACCCTGCATGTAGTATGGTAGTCAGAGCGAATCTAGTGTTAAGAGAATTCCGTTGGATTCTGGAGGCGTTGCGTATTGAGTGGTGGGACTCAACGCCGTGCTTTGAAAAAAGAAAAGAAAATATTAAAAATTTCATGTCCTCGAATGGAAATCGAACCCACAACCTGTCGCTCGCTTGTGCCCCTACACCACGACTGGCCTCAATATTGTCAAATACATACGCATATTATATTAAAATATAAGTGTTTCCTTCAACCAGTAAGGTTCAACAAATGAAAAGAGAACTTTAAAAAAAGTAGAGCCATCTCTACACTGCTATATGTACCTAAAGCAAACAAAAAAAACCAACGGCATCGATAAGTGATAAGTAAATTTTAGTCTAACATAAAATTAGACGCGACCCAATTTTTTTCATTCAAATCCCAAAATTGAATAGCATCCATACATCACTGACACGAGGTTATATGCTACCGCCTTTGTCGCAACCGTCTAAGTAGGCCCCGAACAAAGCGCCCCGACTCACCCCTGACACATTTGGGTCACTGCTCGCTCTGATATACCAACTCATGGTAAATCCTACAGGGTTGTTTCCCAAGTCTTTGCGATGGCAAGTGAAATATGCTATTTCATAATGTACTCTTAGAAATAAATGTATGTTGAGTCTTCTCGATCGTTTTTTGTATTTGTCAATATCTATCTAATTTATCATAAATCTAAATTAATGTGTTTAAATTGTTATAAAAGATTACAAGTCTCTTAGATCAAATAGAAAGTTACCCTTATAAGGTTCAATTTAAGTATCGCTCGTTATAGAAACGACGTATTCAAAAATATTTCGAGTGCACAAGTCACACTAACCTTAAAAATATCAAAAGCTTTTCAATCCGAAAAGTGCAAATGACTACAATATGAACTCTCATTAAATGATATATTAAAAAAGCGAAGCTAAAAAGATTTTTTATTTTTCGAGCAAGTTTTATGGCACAAAATTGTGTGGAACTCCAGTGGTACTTAATTTTCTAGGCTCGCTGTGGTTGAACGCTGAAACTGACGCTTTAAATGAGAGTTAAATCTCGCTTTTTTGTATTTCGTATTTGAGAAGCGTCTTATTTATCTCGACATCTTAATATGTGAAGCTTCAAAAAGATTTTCAAAGCAGATGAAGAAAAAAATATATATATTTACATTTTCATATAAACTTACCAGGATAGAAGTCGTGAGATTTGGACATCTTGACTCTCGCCCCAGTCTCTTTTTGAAGTTGCGCGATGGTCTCTCCTCCCTTGCCGATGATGGCGCCGGCCACCATGGACGGCACCAACACCTTGAAGTGGTACGTCGGCTCCACGGCTGCAAACCAAACATTATTTACACTGTGCAAATCATGAGGAAACATTGCGTCTTGAAACTTGTGTAACGAGGAAATAGTTTTAAATATGGCTATTAAGTTAAATGACAACTTCATTTCAACTTACACTATTTAGAAATGAGCAAGTTTGAAGACACAAAATTTCATGTTAATTGGAATAGTTTTATGAGATAGAGATGTTTGAACAGGGTCCTCAGAGCAGAAGCGAATTATACAGAACGATTCATAGTTGATCATTGATTTGTAAGACTCGACGGTCTGTGTACGGTGCATGTGCAATCGTGAATAATGACGATACAACTCAGTAGTTAGTTCTCGTGTTAATGGAAATACTTAACTAACATTGATAATTTCAAACACTGTACTACGTCATGATGTGATATCATTTAAATGTACATTTTATACTAAACACCAATTATAAGTTTTTTTACAATTTATAACGATATCTATATCTAAGCCTAAACATATAAACAAGATCTAATACAAAACAATCAATTAGGCGATGAACGAACGAACGGTGATTTATACAGTTAAGTTATTTCGTGGGTATTATTGAGGCTACTTTACGGCGAAGTCATTTACATAAAGTATCATCATGCATAATTATATTTAGAAGTAGAATAGAATACACACGTATGTCGTCGACACACGTTATGCAGATGATCCAGCAGAAGTAGATGAGATATTACTAAAATTAAAATGAATTATTCAAATTTTATTTCTTAGCGAAGAAGAGCGTGAGCACTGCAAAGTGAAAGATTAAAATTACCCGCCACATGATATGTATGGATTACCTACATTACGTGAAGCGTACAAGCTCACAGCAACACCAGACTCCAGACAACACCCTAATGAATTATGTGACACATATATAAATCGACCCAACAAGAAAAATATAAAGAAACGACGACGTATGAGAAATTAAATAACACAAGAGACTAAACAAATAAGCCAAAAAAAAATATTTCTAATCAAAACTGTATTGTAATGTTTGATATCATATCTTAAACATGTTATACAATAAGAGTTCAGTTGAGTCAGCCTGCACTAATATTATTGATCAGAAGAGTTTGAACGCGCTAATCTCAGGAACTACAGGAGGAACGCGTATTATTTAGTTGCCTCGGGTGTTATAGAATGGGTCAGGCGCCTTACGACCATTAGCTATTTCCATGTGGCCGAGGCCGCAGGTAAAACTTAGCTTATATACTGCGGGTAAAATATATGCATTAATACTCTAAATCTCCTTATAAAAAAACACAGTTACGTCTAATTGTTACATTTTAATTTAATTTAATTTTTAAATAGAATTTCTCACATTTTGTTACACTCGCCTATAAACTATATTATATCAGCTCAATTAGCGAATCGCTTCACGCAATGTTTACTTTACAGTCAATATTCGCTATCCAGCTACTGAATTGGTGTAATAGTGGAGTACATCTGTTTTACTAACAAACAGAGATTAACAGACTTCTTTGAATATTCCGTGTTAAGATAACACCAATAATGTGAGAGAAAAGTGTGTAACTTATTTCTTTTTATTTCAAAACTGCGATATTTTTTTAGTTTCACGTTTTTTCTCGCCTAGTAAGATAGTCAGAGGCACCTGGTGTTATAACACTCCGTTCCTCAGTTTCCTCCTTCTCTTCCTTCGTCCTCACATAAAGTAGTCCAAACAAAACAAACAAGTTAGAAAACTTAAACGAAAGTCAACTACCAAATAATAGCTACATCAAATGGACTGGTCCACCTAGGATCCGCAAGCAATTACGTCAGAGCAAAGTCAAACAGATATTGTTGACCCAATAAGTGTAGATGTGGGCCGGTCGGGAGACAAGGACACAAAGGCAAACATACATGCAAGGCACAATCGACTCGCATCCCACGGCCGCATCTCATTTGGCCTCATTTCAAGCGGAGCATGTCCTACACCTGCCAGTCGAGCAGTCGAGTCAACACTTGACAGGGCTTCCGATGTTCGATCACTATTTTATGAAATACTGCATTTTCTTCTTAAACTGAAACTTTTCTACGTATTCCGTGCCAGATAAAAGTAGTTTAGATCTTACGTCAGATTTATGTTGGAACAGTTTCGTTGTATTTTTGATATATAACAAAATATATTAATGTTAAAATTGCTTAAGAATTCAATTTAATACTTTAATAATATAAATGACTGTGTATGACCAGTGCGGCTCAATGTGGGACGTCTGACCATAAGCGTAATCGTTATAGGTTCGATTTCCATGCGGTCAAACAATTATCTATTATATTATATGCACTAACAGACAACGCCGCGCAGCAGTTTCATACATCTTTGCTACTCTACAATTCGCAATTTATAAATTATATGACTATACATACAATTACTATAACCTTGGTGTATGATACAAATCAAATAAAAACATCCATCATTGTTTAGTTGATGTTATTGTCTTTAATAAAAAAAATACGCCACAGTCACGTAAATGGGGAACACCTATACCTAATGAAACTTGTTTCTCGCCCCAACATAGCATTGGTTAATAGAAAAAATAATATTCTGTTTTAGATCTAACAGAGAAGTACACACACCCATTAAAATCTATTAAACAGTTGAATTAAACAGTTCAGTTTAGAATTTTATAATATACAGCAATAGATCTCGATCTCGACGTGAGCAATAGGTAGAAATACGGAAAATGACGCATTATACATCCGATGCACAACTGCGTCGCAGCTCGTTGTATGATGTAATGTGTGAACCAAAGTCCATTTTTTATTTTATTCTCATATATTTAAATTAAAAATATTATAAAAAATATATTAACGGCAGTTAAAGGTCCCCTTTTTTGGTTAAATGCTATAGTTACAGGAAAACGAAGTGTCTTACTTAACACTAAGGTTCCTATTTATAAACCGTTCTCAACTGTGAGATGGAGCTCAGACTTTATTTAACTATAAGTTTATTTATATGAATAATTTGTTTGTATAGTTTGTAATATATGTATGTATATTAAATGTAAAACCAAAACAACCTTGGAAACATTAAATCAGAACCGACTCAAGACATACTCGTACAATATATTTCTTATATAATTTAACCTACATTTCGGAGCGCATTAGTTCGACGCAGTCGGGCAGTGTATGATGACCGTGTTCACGATAGTTAAGTTT
>JAKRZM010000815.1:242448-316378 GCA_036379175.1 Heliconius cydno galanthus | reverse complement strand
CGTTGGGTGGTTTAGAAGAAGAAGAGTTAGAAACAACAGACAGACACGAAAAGCGACTTTGTTTTATAAGATATAGGATTAGGAGCAGTCGGCGTTTGACTGTTAACGACCACTCACGACCACTGTAGATCAATAGATTATTCGATCCTAACTCGTGAAAATAAGTTTTATTCATTTCTGTGCTCTGGTAACAAGAACAAAGCACAGCGTTGAGTACCGCATTCAGCATGTATAATTCGTCTAGAAAGGGAGGAACTGCATATAAATTATAATACAAGTTCATACAGTGTTGGAGTATCGATTTGACATTTTCTCATAAATATAAATAAGCTTATAACGAGCGGCCGAGCAGCAGATGTGATTGTGGCCGCATAAGTCCTTGCGTAAATATATTAATACATATATGACGTATCACCCATTTTATTTATAAAATGAAAACCTAAAGAAAATCTATCAGGTCACAGGTTCAATAAAATGAGATTTTTTTGAGAATTGCTCTCCGATTCATATTTTAACTTAGAAACTAATATAAAACTGTTTTCTGTCGGTGTTTGTGGCTGTGTGTGGGATAAATTAGGAAAAAGGAAAAACTTGCATCAATTAAATTATTAATTAAGGTTTTTTTTTTCATAAAATAAAATAAATGTTCTGTTCAGTCGTACCTACCCGGTCAAGTTACGAGACACAAACACAATTACACCGTTAATGCTGGGCTTCTAGTCAACTTATGGCACTATTTTTATAAGGAATCTAAGTTGGAACTCCTCAAACTAACTGCGGTACGCTCCAGTGCCTAGCAATTAATTTTCAGGACAAGACACCCAAATAGAGCCACTGAAATAGATTGCCTAGATTAATTTATCTTTGCACAGATCCGGTCTAGACATGTCATGAATAGGTTAATTATTTGGGGTAAAAGGAAAAATCTTTTAATTGTAAATGCTTCTTCCTCCTAATAATATAAATGTGTAAGTTTGTCTGCATGGATGCTGGTTGGACTCTCACGCAAAAACTACTGAACGGATTTAGATGAAACTACAGTAATAGCTTATACTACCTATATAAAAATGACACGTAGAATATAATTTATAAATAAATTAGCTATAGGTAATATAACAATAAGTTTAAGCAGGCGAAGTCGCAGGTGGTGGTGGTGGCGCATAAACAAGTTTTATAGTTTCAGTATTCATGTTAAAATAACGATTATAATATAATAAGAACGACGTACGTACGCGACAAGTATTAATACTTAAGTACATGAGGTATATTTGATACGCTTCAATACATTATATTATAGAAGTAACCGTTTTACGTGTTTCGCGCGTCTCGCGTTGAATTATCGATTGCCAATAATAATTTATCGACGAAACTTTCAAATATTATTTAGAATGGAATATGTCGAGGAACTAGTGATGTACTTTCCATAGCTACGCGAAGGTTGAATGTGTGATCGAACGCTATAATTGCGAATTTGAATCCGATTTTAAGGTATAACGCAATAGTTTCATCTACGTCTTTCAATTAACGGAAAGTATAGAACGCGGTAACTTCCACTAGAACCTATCTTCTCTGTGAAATCTAGGAGGATTTTACTTATAGCCCTCTCTGCTCGAATTCGTTGATATAACAAAAAAATCTACTTCAAATAAGTATTTTTTCTACTCATTTAATTTAAAATTATATATTTGGTAGTTCAATTATAATAACCAAAACATTTATAGCATTTCTAATGACCATTGTATTGGCAAAAACGTCACACACAAGCGATAACCGTTTAACATTATAACGTAGACATTTCCAATGTAGGTAAATAATATATGAATTAAGTAATTATTTATTTTAAAATTTATTAGAATCACGTATCATGCATCTAGGAAAAACCAATTGTTTAAAACAACTGCTGTCAAATTATTGTGTCAGTTAAAATATGTCTAAATGCACTCGACAGTTGTAGGTTCGGTTCTCCTTCGAATCAATATTTTTGTATTTAAAATATTTTTGTCCCCGCGACTTGCCTGAGCAAAAGTCTATAAACGATGTAAATTTATGTGGGAGCGGAATACTTTTTCTCCGAGAAGTCTCTACCTCCTTTTTATTTGTTCAACATAAAGCATAGTTTATTCATTAAAATAGCTAATAATTTCCTCAAAATAAAACACAAATTAAAATGTTATTTAATATTTAATTAAATAATTTTATTTAACTTTCAATTCACGTGGTGATCACTCACCACCACCACGACAGACGAATGGGGTTATCGTGATATCCGCAGACCTCGCCAATACCCGTGGCCCGGTCAGGGCTACCATGAATATATTATACCTACCCATATCACAAACATACAATCGATACTGTGGTACTATTTATATACATAAACGTGTATGTATATAAAAGATGACCTATTATTTTTTTTATTGTTCTCATCATAATAGTTAAAAATGTTTTGTTTTAAAAAAAAAAAAAACTATGCCAACAAAGAAAATATTTGAATGTCATTCATTAATATATTAAAGGTTTTTGTTATATTGAAGAAATATAAACGTATATAAATATTTCACTTCTCCGAGTTGGGATCTAACCCAGGCAGGCAGGTAGGCAGAAGGAAACTAGTCTTAAGACACTCCGTTCCCCACTTTCTGCCGAATTCTGGAGGCATTGCGTGTTGAGTGGCAGAACTCAACGCCGCAGTTTGCCTCGACACCAGAACGAAGAAATAAAAATACGAAACACATAATTTCGTCGAGTGGAAGTCGAACCCATATCTTGTCGCGTTTACAGTGGCAAGCTTGTGCCCCTACACCGCGACAGCCCTCACATTACATTTGATATTTACATTTTTATCATATTCGAAATAAAAAGAAATAAAAACATTATACTGAAGTGTAAAAAAAGTAAACATTTTCACCGTTTTGGAAAGAGGATACATTTTTAGGCTTCAACAGTAAACCTTTTATTTCAATGCTTCAGAGTTTCGTGCCTCAAAATATTGTGGACATATTTTCCAGTTACCTGACTGCTATTGTATTGTTTTTCCATACATTTTCATATACAGAGGTATTTTTACACGTGAATTTTTATATTCGGGTACGAGTAAGAGGAAAAAGTAAATATAGTTGATACTTTTTAAAGTTTAAAAACAATTTCTGTTGACGACAACGCCAGAGAGAAAGCTTTAAAAGTATATGTGAACGACATGTGCTATTGAAAAATGACTTGCTCTCATATCGATTTTAGAATCTTTCAGCCATTTTGGCTAGCATTATCAAAAAAATCTACTTTAAGTTTTTACTTTTTTTTTAGGCTGCCGTGACGAAGTAGGACATCATTTGACTGTAAGCATGACGGTTCTGTGTTTGATTTTCACTTATGGAATGAATATTTTCATTTCCTTGCTCTAGTAAAAAGACAAACGGAGTTTATTTTCGCCACTCAATACGTAATATCATCGGCTCGCAATGTCGTCGCGTACTGTCAGACCCTGTGCACAAATCGAGGATCGAACCCACGGCCTACCAAACGACAAAGGGTTAGAGCCTCACACAGCACTACAAAGCATTGCGCTTGCGACGTAGGTAACTACAATCGATCCAGCCCGCAGGTTGCCGCAGTGCAGGCGCCGGGCGCGAGGCGGTGCAGGCTTGGCACGACCCACGCGGATGCCACTCTTTATTAAATGACCATACCTAATTTAATATTATAGAAACGCTTTATCTTATCTCTTAGCCGTAACGAATCGAATTTATCTAACGAAGCTAAAATTAAATTGTTATACGTCTCACTATTGCCTAAAAAAAATTATCAATAATCGAATGTAGAGTTTTAACATTATGTTTGCTCTACCTTTAAGCGGGAAAAGGCGTGAAGCTGCAATTTAAACACTCTTTTTAGTGACTATATGAGACAGGCGTTTAGACAGTAAAATTTGTGGGATATAATTTAGGTGTTTATGATTAACATTTAACAGTAATGTCTTAATGTCATTCAGATTTCAGTGTATCGTTCTCTTCTTTCTCTACCGGAACTTTCTGTTTAAATTAGTTTCTATTAGTGTATAACATTTATATTATTTTCTGACTAATTTCTACACAACCGTAAACTTAAAAAAAGAAACTTTTCAAATTATTCACATTACACGACAAAATTCCAACTTCATACATTTAGATAAACTAAAAGTACAGTACGTTTATAATGTTAGTGTGCATGTGACAGGTTGTTCAACAAGAACACGTGAACTTCGTGTATGAGGAAAACTTACTTCATTTAACGAGTCGACTACAAACTATATACTATGTACCTATATATACATAAAGGTGTTGATGTCTCGTTTTCTTCGAATCGGGATAATAATCGACATGCAAATCTCGTTCTTATGCGGTTATTAGGCTCGAGTTAAGGCTTATTGTCAATGTTATTAGTTGCTTAGGTATATTGACAATTTATAAATAAAACGAAATAACTGCAGAAATATTAAGATAAGTGAATTATTTTCTTTTTTAATAATTTCATCCTGCGAAAATACCATAAATCTTTCCATAATTGGCTCTATGGTTCAAATTATTGACTTGTGCACCTACTCACTAAACAGAAACACCTAATTTAAATATATTCGGTGTAAATAATTCATATACACAACCCATAAACAAACTAGGAACAAGGCAAATTTATTAATATAACCAATAGCCTATAAATAAAAAAAACTATTTTCATATATATATACAAAAATTCCGTTGCCAACGCTAAAAATACCAAGTTACATACAAAAGTTTGCGAGCACGTAACGCTTTGCTACGGGGTGTCGCAATGCGGGGGACCGACCGGCTACCCCCCTTCGTGCTGGCCGCTCACGCTTGATCGATGTAAGCCAGATAAGATATGACTATTAATATTATCGATGTCGAAACCATTTTGCTTTTACGTTAAAATAAGAAACAAACTATACTATTATTATTATTAGAAGCTTCATGCTTTTTCTGCAGCAGAGTGGTAAGCAAAGTAAGTTAGTATTAAGATAGACAGTCTATTCCTCTTTCGGTCTATACTCTTCTCTTGTTGAATGTCAGAACTAAGCACCAGAGCGGCGGAAACCAACAAAAATGTGACAATCTGAAAAAATCTATACAAATATTTACTTTAAGCCTTGTTGATGGACATTTATCAAGATATCATAGAGAACATAGAGGCGACGAACTTAATTTACCACTTTCGGGATATTTTTGTTCAAAATCTTTAGCCTGGGTGAAACTTACAAATCCTAACATACCCTAGGTAATGTTAAATAAGCCCCGAATGAGCCATGACGGCGACTTATTCCTACACAAAGTTTCCGAGTAAAATATATATCCATAATTCTACTATATCTTAAACGTAAAAGCTTGCAAGGATGAATGTTTGCTCCACTTTTACGCAAAATCTACTGAAATACATGGGCTAAAATTTATATACAGATTTTGTATAATTTAGCTAAAATATAACAAGAAGTTTAAGCGGGCGAAGCCGCGTTTAAGTCGCTAGTATACAGTACGCTCATATAATATTGGTTCTTCAAAGAAGATAAATTTATTTCCTTTAAACATTTTACATACGTTGGAATATTTCAGAGCTCGCATATAATTTTCCATTTTAAACTTTTCATCTGTATCAAAGAGAAATGTCGACATAAAACGACATCTTTAGTACTTTAGTACACGTTGGAAAGGGCTTTTTGAATAAAAATCCTTTTATCTACAGCCTACTTGATGCTTGACGATTATAAAGACAAAGTCAAGGACAGTATCACACCTACTATAAAATAAACCAACAGATGTGTACATATTTTTTCCTGCGAATTTACAAGACATTGCGTCGTAATTGGCGGAACATAACGCCGCATTTTTGGTTACATATAAGAGCAAGAAAACAAAAATAATTCATCGCTCCGAGTGGGAACCCTGACACGATTGAGTTTTTCAGTTATCAAATTCTACATACAAATATGCAATATACACGATATATTGAGCACGTAGTGACATATCACTAAATACTTTCCACACATAACAACACGTAGGAGACGCCATAAATATATAAATCATAAAAAGCAAAACAACTCACTACGCTAGTACTATTAAATTAAAATGGTATCAAGTTCATATAAATGCGGTTAGATGAAAGGGAAAGTACAGCTTGTAAAGCGGTCGACCACGTGTTTACTCGAGCACGTGCTAAAAACAGGAAAAATAGCTCAGTATGCAATATTACATGTTTTTATCGTATTTGTACACCAAACAAGTGATTATTGGTCAAATAAGTCATTTCTTGTAATAGTTGGACTTTGGAGGTAATTATAGTAGAGACACTTGAATATGTGTTGTAATTTGTAATTTACAATAGCCGTTTACTTTGGTTATGGAATATGGTGATGCTAACGCAGTTTCACTGTAAACACGAAAGTGTTATATTATTTTCATTTATTTGTGGCGAAATAAAGGCTGGCGTTTGTTTCCGCCACGCGGTCAACAGGCACCCTCAAAATATCTCGGAAAGTGCAAAATGGAATGTTTTAACAATAGTTTGTTGCTGTCTTCCCTGCTGTCAGCAGTATTCAGCATGAAGCTGAAGAAAAAGATGTCGGGATTTGTCATATGTTACGTTTTAGCAAAAAAGAAATTGATTTTTTGCTAAAACGTAATACTATGTAAACTTTGTAAGTAATTAGAAAGATTGTAAATAAAAAAAGCAGTCGTATATAATATCATCATTTTTCATCCTCAAATACTCTAGAGTTTCGTAAAAACAGCCTTAGCGTTGACTATAAGAAATGAACGTAAACTCCTGACAAATAGCGGGTGCCGAGATAAAGCGATACGTAAATCTAAACAATTCATCAGCACCTCTCGAAAATATATCAAACTCAAAAAGTCAGCACCGTCAAAAGTTTGACGGGAGAACGTTAAATATTCCACAAAGGGCTCCTTTTTGAACTAATTGGAGCAGGTCAAAGCGAGCAAAAGTTACTATTCCAGCTTTCGCCAGGGAAAAAATACCTAAAAACTTTATATAGAACAAAAGACGTTACACGGTTTCGTTTTCTTAAATGATTAAAAACGTCGCAGACCGTCGACTACAGTTGATGCTTTTCAATAGAATGGCTATTTCATCTTCAATTTTTAAATTCCGACCCAGAATTCCGCATTTCTTTTGTTAGTCGACACTAAATCATTCCCCTCGGGAGACCATTACGGGGGCACAAAAGACTTGTAGTTTCGTGGGAGGTTGCAGCATTATGCTTAAATCATAACCGGGTCACGTGAGATGATGAAGTCACTCAACTTTACGTGGCAACAACAATATGAGTATTTAATATAATGAAAAGTTTAACATAATTTCATACTCATAACGCGCCCAAATTCCTAATATAACTAGTTTAAACACAAAGCAATTACTGGCATCTGACCTCCGCACCCTTTTGTGAGCCACGGGCGAAACTCCTTTAAATAATTTAAGCATTAAACCTTTTTATCTACAGTGACAACATTTTAACACGAAAAAATAACGAGTACGACATATTAAAATTTCCTTTGTTTAAAATAATTTAACTTTATTGCTCTTAAAGATATGCTAGATATGCTTAGGAAAAAATGTTTAATTCACTAACATTTACAAACCTTATTCTTTTAAATAAGAAAAACGTAGGAAAATTTTAGGTACACATTGAGAATTTAAATGACCCTTTTGTGCATAATATATTCCCGTATCGGCCGCTCTAGAGAGCGGAGTCGGGTCATATCGCGGCCCATATTTTTAAATCACGCAATGCACGCCCACATACGAGTATAACGCAAATCGACCGAAAACGGGTCATGCATGATTGCTCGTAGGAACGATAACTGACACACGAGTTATCAAAGCCGGCTATCGATGTTGGCCAGAAAATACAAGTCACGACTCTACGATGTGCGCCCGAAAAATTCAACCGCATTGCACCAAAAGGCACACTTTTACGAAATGGAAAGGAAATCTAAATGATGACTAGATCAACATAAACTATATTTAAAAGCATTATCCTTTTACAAATTGCCCCATACGTTTATAAATACAAGTATAACAGAATTGTAAGTTATCGACGTTGAGCAAAATGAAGTAGGGGCCCCTCCCGTGTCCCCGAAAAACATCTCAACCGCATTGCAGTAGACTTACAAGCTGTTGTATACCGAGTAGATTTAACAAAAAGCAACGGCATTAACTCGTATAGGTACTAGGTGGGTATTTTGGATGTTCAAAATAAAAATAAAAAGATATTATATAGNTTAAAAGCATTATCCTTTTACAAATTGCCCCATACGTTTATAAATACAAGTATAACAGAATTGTAAGTTATCGACGTTGAGCAAAATGAAGTAGGGGCCCCTCCCGTGTCCCCGAAAAACATCTCAACCGCATTGCAGTAGACTTACAAGCTGTTGTATACCGAGTAGATTTAACAAAAAGCAACGGCAATAACTTGTGTAGGTACCTACTAGGTGGATATTTAGGATGTTCAAAAATAAAAAGATATTATAGGTATATAGTCACTGCAAAATCAAGTTTCTCTTAATAGTTATCAAACATCTACATATATATAGTTATATTAAAATGCTGTATTCTGGTCTATTACACGTACATTTGTTTTTACAAGTCGACAGTCACGATTACGACATACCTAACGGCAAACGTAAGCGAAATTCAGGTGAAGTTTATACCAAACATTTGCCTGGCAGTTACGAGCGACACCGAAATTCAAGTAAACACGTCCTGAAGGTGCAAGCTCGGGCCTAAGTCAACAGAATTTCCAAATAGGTTTCGCGCTAACCACTCATTATGAGGGTTGTTATGCGTTTGCTCAAAAGTATCATCCACTTTAATGTGTTCGAGGGGGTGTTGTTGCCATTCCCACCCTTAACTTTAACGGTGGTACATTCACAACCATTTCTAACTGAATAAAGAGAATTGTGACGAGATATCTCTTTGAAGGCGATGTCTTTAGGAATAAGCATCGTATGAATAATGCAAATACACACTAAGATTTACTTGTATGGTATTACGAAGACATAAGAGTTTCAAGATCGTAAAATAAACGCCTTACACAACGGCTTAGAAGCGAGTCTAACGCTCTCGAAGGTAAAGTATAATCCTGTAGAAACTAGCACAATTATGAAGATAGCATAAAGATTGGAGGCAGCCAAGAATTTTTGGGGTACTTTGCCAAATATGTCAATGCCCAGGTACGCTGACAAATAAAAATCAAAGTTGATACTGCTAAAACAATACAAACTTAATTTAGAATAAAATACATTGAAACAAATATATAGCTCAGGTGTATACAGACAACAACCATAAAAACGAAAGTACGCGATTACTACCCATGCAGGGTACGCTCGTTGAATTTAAATTAATTTGTATGTTCCTGATCGAATCTTTCAATAGATGTAACTTGAACATTTTTTTATATTCTTTTGGTCTAAATGGAATGCGGAATTTAAAAGAATTATACGCTTGTCACGTTTTGTATAAAGTACATTCTAGAATATTTTAGTCCCTTTCGTTTAAAGTTTCGCTTATATATAGAAGATATAGCTTTGTAGTGGTACTTACTCAAGACACTTATCTATTGACAGGTGTCCTAATTTCCTTCAATGACATTTTAAGGATATATTAGGGATCGATCATTATACACAAAATTGTAGAGAATTAATAACCTTCACTTCTGCTAATTAGCTTAAGAGTAAGGTTACAGGAAATTCTGCATCTATCTTATAATCAGATGGAATTATTCATGTTAGGAAAAAGTTAAAGGACAATCTCAATAATAAAATGGTAAAATAAATAAAACGATGAAGATAAAGAAGTTTTAATAAAACAATTAAAATTATTTTCTTAATTAATGTGCAAGAAAATAATTTGAATTACAAGAGATACGAAGTTATACGGAAATAAGTATACAAACAACTTCGGGAATTCAAAATTAAATCAACTAAAGTTTATTTTCCAAAGGTCTTTGTTACATCACGATTTACTGAAACGAAGATACTGGTATTATTATTGATACAAAATTCCTGTATATTTTTCATGATCGTTAATGGAGATTGTTTTAGTAGCCTGTAATAACTTTGGCCGTGTATTATTTTTGATAAATGATTTGCACAAATGATAAATATTATTACTGAACACAATGAAGCTAAGTTACATATTATTAATGAAAACAAGTTAAAACATACTTTTATTAATGTAATTATAGTGGCCTACTAAAATATTTAACAAAATAAAATAGAAACCAAAGGAAAATAGAATGGCGTCTATTTTTAAGGCCTAAATCTAAAAACTAGTACATCGGGCTCTTCGTCTAATTGGACGGTTTGGAGCGAAAACCTCTTTCTCGTTCAAACAAGTTTTACTAAAAACATCAGCTTCTTTTCACTGGCTGAGCACTTTAGGGTTTTGTACGTAAGAATCGTTAAGAATCTAGTTTATTTAAAAAATCTCGAATCACCGAGTAAAGATATCACTAAGTATATGTTTTAGCATGAATTAAAATATATTTTTTGGTCTTTTAACAATTAATATAATCAATAATACTTATAAATGTGATCAATTTATCAGAAACCGACGAACAAAAATATTTACTGAATAATAAAATTGGAGACGTATTTATGTTTGCTTGTTATAACTTAGTATTTATCCACCGGCTGTGTTCTACTGATAATGCACATTTATTACAATAAGCAACACTCTTTGGATATATTAATGTAGTCTCCATAGCAGTGTCTTACAGCTCTTTGAGACAAATGTATTCAAGCTAGTAGAGCTGGAAGCTACGCTGTGTTGATACCAAAGTGGGGAAATGATAATAATTCACTACCCCGAGTAGTACTTTCCCCAAATAGGAATCTACAGCCGTCGCGTTTAGTCAGACTGTGTACCGCGACGGCCTCAAAAACGGGCTTTATCAATATTTATTTGAAAGATATCCAAGTTCTGTTATATTCCAAGGTATCACTTAAGTATTAAAATATAAGCAAATAGTGTGAAGAAGTTCAACAAAAACTGTATTTGCCTTCATCTAGGAAGCATTGTAGTCGAGTATTTGAGGATGGAGATAGCACAAATTGCTTTATAATGTAACGATATCTCGAGATAACTGACAATCGTGTCAGACAGCGATAAGGCTGGTGATGTGCGAGACCGACGATTACAAACAGAAGTTTATCTAACCTTACTTTAACATTAATCGTGCTAAAATATTTATTGCTAAATTTGTTAATATTATTTTATTTTATCTTCACTCAAGTAGTCAACTTGAGTTGGAAAAAAAAGATATATTTTATGGTTTTTTTCTGCATATCCATCTTATTTATTTTTTATTTAGCTTCACATTTCATGTCGCATTTAGCAGACTAGATAAAAATAAACTCGTGTTAAGACACTTCCGTTCTCGACTTGCCACCGAATTCTGGAGCATTGCGTGTCCAGTAGCGAAACGCAGAGAACCCGAATATTACCTATAATAAATTTTCATCTTTAAAAGTAGGGAAGACCTACAAATTATGTCATCAGAAATGCTCCATAACCATTGCACTCCAGCTTCTTTTACGTTCTAAGAACTTTCTGCTTAATGGGAATTGAACGCCAACTTTTGTGGTCTGGACTTTGCGTAAATTCTGCTTTAACTTTTTACTAACTTGCTAAGTTGCACTAACATTTTTTACTTTACATTCTTTGACCACTTTTCGTGTTGTCTTAAATAGAAATACAGTTTTTCTTAAAATAATAAACATTTAAATTAACAATAAGTAATTTAATATAATTTTTAAATGTATTTTTTTATAATAATTTGTATTTAAAAATGTAAAATTTAAAAATACTTCTTTGATTTTATTTTTTAGTCGTTTTTAGTTTACTCGTTTACACTGGCAATAGATATGATCGCTACATATTAAAATTTCTTTACTTAATAAGTTAGATAAAGAGCTCCATCTAACACCTAATCTGTTCAAAATATGCAAAAAACAAAGAAATGAAGTTAATAACACTAATAATTAGGTTAATTTATCCTTCACTCTGGCTACAATAAAAAAGACCAAAATAAATGCCTTCTCTACTTTATATCGTCAATCAATAAAATAAATATAGCCGACATTTATATAACTTCAATATATTACTAAAATTGTTATTTTTTTAAGCCATTACTCCAGAAACCCGTTGTTCACCCAATAATAATTTACCCAAAGCCTAGGATGATCATTAGAGGCGTAACAGTGTCCTGTACCTGACATGATAAATGGGCCCATTTCCTGGATAAATACGTAGGTTTTAGGTGTAATGTGAAAACTTTGTCAGACGGATGGGCCTAAATGTATGTTAACAATCGGGCTACCGGCTCTTTACCGTATATTGTAAAAAAATCAACTAAATACCCTTTCTCTAGTAAAAGGAGGCTGGCGTTAAGTTTCGCCGTTCAACACGCAATATCTCGAAAATTGCCCAGAAATTGAGTGTATTGACAATAGATTTTTTTTTGCTTTCCCTGTTATATGCGGAAAGAATGCAACGTATTTTTTTTTGTATCAATATCTTTAATATCCAAAATTTATCATAAAAATTAATTTCACCAATCTCTTGTATGTAAAGATTGACGTTATATTAACACCAAATGGCAATTTAGGCGCTGACATCTCCACATACTTCTGGCAATCAATCAAAGATTGTGATACAGATTGTTATAAGGCAATCAATCAATAATATCAATAAAATATCAATAAATAGAAAAATTACGCATTGTTATTATTTTAAGCTTACATTATTGTTATTATCTTAGATTTATGCTGTGGGCAGAGAGAATTTATTTAGTATTAAAGCACTTTGTTGATTCCAAACAATTTGGAAACAGTTGCGTGTTGAATCGCGGAATTCAACGCCATGCTTCGCCTTGTTATCCCGAGTGTGAATCGAATGCACAACCCTCGCGTTTACAGTGTCACACTGCACCACGACGGCCCTTATTATTACTCTATTTTTTCATAAAAAATAAATATTAATTTACAATTGCATATATCATGTTCATGTTACACCAATTAAATACTATATATTTTATAACAAAACATTAAAATATTTTCCTCGCGCGGTGATCGAACCCACAACTACAAAGTCAGTCGGCCTTGCTTGTAAAATCTATATATAAAAAAACATACAAACGTACCAACGCTTACTTGAAATTGATCGCAACATTCTCATAAAGTCTGAGTTTTATTGAGTCTTGAAAAAGTGTAATTCAGGGAAGATCAAAGGCTAAACAAATAAACCCTCGTTTCTCGACCGTTTTTTGTTCATCTGTACGCTCCAGAGACGGCGCCGGTCTAGTGTCGAGTTCGAACAAGTGTTGTAGGACAATCGTGACAATCAAGGGTTGTCGGTTCAATTCCCATTCGGGGAAAGAACTATTTTATATGGTAGAAAATATATAGAGAGTATACTAGTGATAATTCTAATGGTTTCATACTATGCAATGCAGGAATACGCAAATCTCAAAAACTATAAAACCTTTTTTGATGAAACTTGAAGTGTCACCTGTTCGGAATATACCTACCACATATTATAAAGCAAAAACGAACAACTCGATATTACTTTCAGAGGAGTTTGTATGAAACAGACAACCTCCTGTTTCCAAAGTTGGTTTAAACCATTACATACAAACTCTACTAACGTGTAATTTATTATTTACACAGATACTATTAAAAGTAATTAAGTGAAAGCGTTTCGTTAATTGCCATCTAATTGGTTGCCGCTTATGACGTGTTACTCATGTACAAACTAATTACGATAGCAATAATAGTTATAGAATTGTTGAAACAACATATTATAATGTGCGACTGTAAACACGGCTGGTCGTGGGTTCGATCCCCACTCGACGACGATATCAAATATTTATTTAAATGTATATTTTCATTTTTTGCTCTGGTGTCGAGGCATGGCGCGCCATCGACATCCGCCATTCAACACGCATTGCTCCCGAAGTAAGGCTTCCATTATAATGAATAATATAGTAGGTACCTTCCCTTCGACTCTATATACGAGTTGATATAATGTTTGACCAAGGTTCAAAACTATAACATCCTACTTAGAAAGTTATCAGAAGAGATAATAATCATTTTAAAAACCTATGAGTATACGTTATATTTTTCAGAAAGTATTTACAATATTACAGAATACGCTATCAATGATTGTGTTACTTTAATACTCTCGCATTCTAATTAGAATCTAGTAAGCTATTCCATGTTTTCATAATATTTGTACAAGGAAAGCACAAGTGAGTAAAAAATTGGAATTTATTTTCATAAAAACAAGTTACGATTTATTTTCATAAAAAAATAGAATTTTATATTAATAATTAAACATAGAGATAATATACAAAATCCTAAAATAATTTTTCTTTTCAAAATGTACACGTATATTGACAATAGATAGATTCTCTACCACAAAACATTAAAAGAATGAAACGAACAGAACATTTTTCCTTCGAAAATGTTCATATATTTTTAATGATAACAGTACCGCACCGCTTGTGTTATCTTAATTAAATCAGCAACCCCTACGACTGGCAACTTATTTAAATGATACATGAGTAGAAATAAGTTTTTTTGTGTCGTTGATTGTATTTTCGCTTGATATAAATATGTATGTT
Source organism: Heliconius cydno galanthus (assembly GCA_036379175.1). NCBI lineage: Eukaryota > Metazoa > Arthropoda > Insecta > Lepidoptera > Nymphalidae > Heliconius > Heliconius cydno. Next base: position 301,689 of record JAKRZM010000815.1, on the reverse strand, counting down.
GTAATAGAAATAGTAGCTTTTACTTGCGGATTTGCCTAACTAATATGACACATGTGGGGGGTAACTCTGAGCGCATGTACGGAGACAATTAACGTGATGCTATAACATAACCTATAACAAAATCATCAGCTGCATCCCGCACTCAGCAAGGTACGCAGAGGGAACCTAGTTACGACACTCCGTTTCCCACTTTCCGCCGAATTCTATTTAGATTACAATTAATATATTCGATAGACGCCATTAAGGTATATATATAATTTCCGTATTTTTATTATAATATACAAAACTATAATTAAGTTAATTACCTTTGATAAATCGATAAAGTAATTAATATGAACAAACTATTTACTAGTTAAGAAATAATAAATTATTTTTAATTTGTTAAATTAACTAACGAACTCTAATCTTTAATATAAGTTATTTAATATTCCTTTGTGATTTTGCTACCACTGCACAATAACAATTTATTTAAGTGAAACATATGTTAATATTATTTAATAGGTTTACCCTGTGTCCTGCACATAGAGAAGGCAGAGGGAACCTAGTGTTACGACACTCTACCTCACGCATCGCACGTATTGATTGCGGAACGCAACGTCGCGCTTTGTCTTGTTACCAGATCGATGAAACGAAAATTACTCATTTCCTCGAGTGGGAATCGAGCACACAAACATCGCGGCAGCAGTTGCGCAACGTCAGCCTTTTGACACTTACACTAATTTTACAATACTATACGAGTAAAGAGATCGTATACAAAATTATTTAATTTGAACGTCAAACAAGTATAATATGTGCGCGGCAGCGCGGCAGATAAGATAACGATACAAAAGCATAATAAACCCACACAATCTAGCTTCCTCCACGTTGCATTGTGATTTAGAACAATCTATTTGTACGAAATAGGAAGATAAAAAAACAGCTGGAATACCATTCCACGGAATGTGGGACGAAGGATGTTAGAAGAAATATTAATCGATGTACAGAATACAGAGATTATTTTTGAGTGATTTTTTTTATTTTATTTAACTTCATCGCACCGCCCAATTTTGCGTGTTTATTGACGTTGTTACCAAAACAAAGAAATGATAATAACACATTCCTACGAGTGGGAACCGAACCCACAACCGTCGCGTTTACAGTCCGACGCTATGCCCATGCGCAAAAACGGCTCTATAGCATTCATGTGTATATATTAAAAAATATAATAGTCATATTTTTTTTGCAAAGTGATTTGAAGTTTGAACCTAAATCAATTGAGTGATGATCACCAATGGGCTTACTGCACCATAAAAGTCAAATAATATATGGATAATACTTAATATATTAATTAAATTACTATATGAGTATTATGTAATGGGAATGTTCACTCTGTCTACTCTAATTAATAAAATCTGTTTATAGTCCTTCAACTGGGATAGAGCTATATTTTTTATTATTTGTAGTAATAGCACCCTTGACATTTAAGATTGAGTATTTGTAACAATGTTGTAATTGCATATGATATGAGTTATTTTGTGTTGTTTTTTATACAACAAATAATAATAATAAACCAAAATTAACATAAACACAAATTAGGAAATAAATCTTTCTTAAACTCTTCAGACCATCCTACTAAATTATGAAAGACAACAAATAAATGTATGATATGCTCATAAAGTATAACAATTAAGATGCATTTAAGATAGAGTCTGTAAACATACTTGCAATGACACAACGTAACATCCATCAACCTTGTAGTTATACAATAAAATAACCAGCTCTAAGTTTGAAGCGACAGAGTTCACAGTGGGAGTCGCATAACTCATTAGACCGACACTGACCTTGTTGTTACCTTCACACAAAACTATTCACTTAACATACTATACAACTAAATTTCTTACATTTATACCGTGCGCTAAAACCTAAATACGGTGAAATTATTAAAAAAAACTTTCAATGGAAGTATAAAATGCAAATAATGTTAATCCGACTTGTTAGTTTATATGACTTTCAAATAATAAAATAAGCTAATAAAAGCGATCAGATGTGAAATAAAATTTCAAGAAGATTTGCGAATGATCCTAATAGTAATGTCTCAATATACATATGAACACACCGACAATGGAACGACTAAGCCATGAGTGGGTGTGAGGCTAGGTAGAGGCTCACAGAGGCATGTTTACTGTGCAATGGAGGTTGACGGGAGACGCTAACCTCTACGCCGGCTCACTCTGACAGCTCACTGGTATATTCATTAACCTTGTTATACAACTTTTTGATTACTTCAATTTGCAATATTAGCTTTGTAGTTATACTATCTAGGGCTCCACAGAGATCTTAGCTTGTTTATCCCCCGGGGAAGTCCGAACAGTGAGCTTCAGGAGGCGTGAGCGTGAGCGTGCGCGCCACCAATAACCACAAAGCCGATGAGGAGCGAACATAATTATTGTGACGACTCACCGAAATGAGACGTTATATTGCCATGGCCGTTAGCCAGTGGCAAGGCCGTCACCAAGTCTTGAACTAAAAAACAACGACTCACTTTTAACATTGCATTCATTTCAATCAAATAATATAATATAACACATAACGACGCGCGACAATACAAACATCTATTTTTATGTAATTTACCGAGAATTACAGTATAACATCGTGGCTCTACATTTTACGCTCTATTCGTCGTTATCGGAACAGTTTTTACATTATTTGTACTCATTAAAATCGAAATCGCTATATTATTGTCATTAAATAGGTCAAAGTGATAAGAGCACAACATTCTGATAAGAATCTCGTCTACGGCCGCGTAGGTACGGCGGGGTCGGCTCGCTATGTCAATGTTAACGTTTACTTGCCAAATACGCAATCGAGGCGAATAAGTAGAGAGCGCGCGAGTACTCACCGGAGCTGAAGTGGGACCTCTTCACGTCCCCGTTCTCGGAGTCGCCGTCGAGGGGGCGCTTCCTGGAGTCCGTGATCTCCGGACTGGGGCAAGTGTCCATTCCCGTGTCAGCGGCCATGTTGGATTTCAGGGCAATACTATAAACCTCTCTAGCATAATTCCCATTACGTAATTGCTTCAGAATGCGTGTAGAGATGCGGCACTGTACATGATCGGTATATTATATTGTATTATAGACACACTCAACACTATCTACGATCTACGGGGCGAGTGAATGGTGTAATAGGTGAAATATATAAGAGAAGTGACACTATAGTGAGGACGTAATGTAATGTGAAGGTTTGTCCGTTGTCGATACTGCGCCGGGCGCTGCGGCTGTGTGGCGGCTGGCGCACCGCGCACGTCGCTCGCTGTGAACTTGCCGCGGGTGCCCGCAGCGCGCGCGGGTTGGCAGCCCTGCCTCTGTTGACAGCCACCAGCTGATTACACTAGGGACGCGCCACGCATCGGTTGGCACTATAATATATTTGAAGACGGATTCTTATAAGAGGTGAAGCAGATTCTAATTAGATTTTATTGTACTCATCTAAAGTTGATATGTTTATAAGAATCATTAATCTAAAAAGATTAATAATTTGAAAATGATTTATGTAATAAAAATACATGTTCTCTACTGTAGATATTTCTTAAATTTATTTTTTTATGCTTATGAATTAGGCCTTCTAAATAAAAAAAATAAAAAGTTTACAATTGATTGTACACTCGACTAATATTTTCATTCATTGTACATCCCTACAAATGAAAAAAATGTGCAAGGTCGTTTGACATTCGGCCAATCAGCTTTCGCGCGAACTTCGCTCTTGTTGAACTAGTTTTTGCGCCACTTTTTGTTCTAAAATAAAACATAGCTCATGTAATCGTGCATTATTTAACATACTAATATAAAAACTGATATACATTGACTTTGTTACCCTTTATAATACCGGAATTAAAATTTAAATAAGTAACCAAAAGTGTAAGTAGCAGCAAAATGTTAATAAATACTTTAGAACATTTATGCTAAAAAAACAATAATACTAGACGAATCTAGCTTAAATTCTATGTAAAATATGAAAACCATTGCATTCTCAACATACATTTACTGATAAACAATTAAAAAATCAAGAATTATACGTTTCATAACCAACTAATCGTAGTTGAGTATCGCTGTGTGATTTTGAAACATGGCGCGAACCCGCCACCTACATAGTAAAGTGGGTCAAGGTTCGTTGCTCTCTGTCGCACGCAAATAGCGCAGTGCTCTCCGCACAATGGGAGAAAAAAAAATGGGGCCGTTCAAGCAATTCAGCCGGGCTTGCCCTATTCAAGATAACTATGAATTAGCCCTCGGGCTTCAGTGTTCATGTTTTGACCCATACGCTTAATTAAAAACTAGGGAAGCTACAATTTATTTTGAAAGCCTTATTTATGCCGAATTATTTACATTGTGAATGTTATTTACAATGTGGGTGATTCGTGGTGGTTGTTTTTATTTTTTAATTAATGTTTTGTTGGTCTTCAGAGTAAGCAGGTCTTATCATAATGATTTATTAAAAATACACATACATACTCTGGTTTTGTAGAGATGTTTTTTGAGTAATAAAGAAATAAGTATTGGGGAAAGTGGGGGAAACAAACAAATATAATTATAGTTGGCATTATTATTTTTGCCTGTAAGGTGGTTAAGAGTTTGATTTCTGCCAAACATGATTGATTTCAAAGTAATGTAAATTCTTTGCAGTTGAAACGAAGAGTAACGTTGATAAACAAACTTTTGTAAATACAAACCTTCTATACTAATCTACAATGATATTATAAAACTGAAAAAAATATTTGAAATCGATAATATCAGGGACCACTGGTTCGAATGGAAAAAATATTTTTATATTGTAATAGTCCGTATAGCGACGAACTCTATTGCAGACATCCCACCACAACCCACTGTGCCTACGGTCAGATTTACCTCCTACGACTTTCGTTTTTTTTTGAGGTGTGATTTCGTTTGTTTTAGAAATTAAAAATTTTGAATGTTACTGTTTTTATTTGAACATTTCATTCAGTTATCTTCTGAATCGAGCAGCCAAATATGCGTGCCATTTCGAAACAGCGGTATATTTGTACGTCCCGATGCCATGCGGTGCCTTTCGGGACAGACAAATGAAAAACGGGACACACCTGTTCAAAATGTCTACATCGGCCAGACCATCAGCCCACCTGGTGGAGGGCATGTCCTCCGAGCGTCGTTCCGTTCGCGGGTGCCACTAGAGAACCTGTCCTGCCCACTGCCACTTCAGCTGAGCAATGTCGGTTACCTGTGTTCTGCTACGGATGTCCGAGCTGTTGCTCTCTCCATTGCTCACTGTATGACAGATACATAGTGGCCACGTGTCGCTCCCGTGTGTCATCACTGGCGCCACACTCTGATCGAACACTTGTCTTGAGATACTGAGGTATTTTGGTACGAAGATCTAGTAGTTTCCCGAACCCTATCCATCCGAGTTGGATTCCGTAATAGAGACTTATTGCTTATTTCTTAAAACACTTAGTATATATATATTGTAGTTTCATTTGCAAAAAGATAATAAATAATTGATTATTAAAATAGGTGACTGATGGAACTAAACTTGTTCTAACGAGAATATATTTCGCAATATACTTACTGTATTTTTTTTTCTTCTATTATTATATTCTAAAATATATGTAATTTTAAGATTTTATGTATCTATACTATTGTACTCCACAAGTTTTTTTTAGTTTCACACTGTATCCCGCACATAGTCGGGTAGGCTGAGGGAATCTAGTGTTGTCTTAATATTCACTCACACTGTTCCCATTAACACAATTTCGTTCCCCACTTTCGCTGAATCCTAATGGATTGCATATTGAGTGGCTGGACTCAATGCCGCGTTTTGTCATGTTACCAGAGCGAGAAAATGAAAATATTAAATATTTCATTTTCTCGAGTGTAAATCAAACTCATAATCTATCGCGTTTACAGTCGACCCTGCGCCAGGGCTGGCCTCATCATCATCTAATATTAAAAACAAATAATGACTTTTGGAGTCTAAAATAAAAAAACCATTACTTACAATTTTGTTGTCATTAATTAAAAACTTCCCCTTAATGTACTAACCTTTCTAGAAATAATAATATTAATAATAGCTAGACTCCATGTCCTATTTTATCTAATAAGACTAGCAAAATGTACCTAAATTATAAACTTTTGTATTATTAAAGCCTTAGGCCTTAAGCCGTTCTTAACTAAGAAAATAAATAGTTGAATAAATACTAAAATCATAATATTTCAGTCAATAAAAAAACATTACTATATTTTTATTGATAATTATTTTCCTAAAATAAATGTTTCAATAGTAAGTTAATTATAATAATAAAAAAAAACACTTAAATAGGAGAAAACCGTATATTTATGTATTGATCATATAAAAGCTGTACAAACACGTATTTGGACTATATTATATACATTTTTAACATACATTTAAGTCAAATACCGCCACTTAGCGACACATTTAAAACAATAGTTAACACAGTACTTGAAAATGGGCAGTTTGTATTATTATAATTGACACAATAAGTTCTGGGTTCCAATTCCTTTGGAGAATATGTTTATATTTAAAATAAATGCTTTCTCTCGGTAAAAAGAAAAAATAGTGTTAGGTATGATATTTATAAAAGTAATTGTTTCATATATAATTTATTTAACATTACCCAAGTTCAGAATGAGAACGTCTCACAATATATTGAATCCACCAAATAAAATGGAAAAAACTAAAAAAAAATGCTATTTGTGGAAAATTATGATAGAATCTTAGAAACTATATTTCTTATGGATAATTTTTTAGAAAAATCTAAATTTAGTAAAACTTTAATTTCCACTTTCCTTTTAACAATGCGATATTCAACAAAATAATATTATTACAGAACAAAATACAATGCTTAATACAATACTAAGAAAAAAGAAATTCTAATTTTTAATAATAAAAGCAAATGATATATTATTTTGTCACTGTTATTTGGCAAAATCGCGTTATAGTAAACTATCTAAAAACCAAAAGACCTTGATATAGACTTTTTATATAATTTCTTAATGTTATGTTTTTATAATATTCAAATATGTATGTATGATTTTTTTTATTTGATGTAAATGTATGACCAATGTGGATAAAACATACGCTTATTAACTTTGTTAAATTATGAGGTTATCGTGGTGCACGGACACCGTGCGACTGTAAAAGCGGCCGTTGGGGGTTCGATTCCCACTTTGTAATATTTTAATATTTTCGTATCCTCGCTTTGGTAACGAGACAAAGCGCGGCTTTGTTCCGTCACCCAGTATGCAATACCTTCAGAATTTGACGGAAAGCGGGGAACGGAAATGTCTTAATGAGAACAGGGTCTCTTAATACTATGTTCCCAGGTTCCCTCTGCTATGAGCGAGAAATAAAATAAACAAATATATACAAAAGTCCATTTCAAGGTCTTTATTATTAATAAAATTAGATCTGATTTAATATAACGTCTATATAGTACATAATTACAGATAAAATATATTATGTTAAAAAATCTTGCAAATAAAATATCTTATCTGTGATTTTTGACAATTTTTCTTAGAATTATAATAAAATTCAGTTTTAGTATTTAAATTAACCATTTTATTACAGTGACCTAAAAGAACAAAGGAAAAGGCTTTATAGACAATAATATAATTCTTAAAGTATTATTGTAAAAATTTGAATTAGGTATAATAAATTTATAGAGGACTCAAACCTGCACCTGCCTCGTCTCTAAATCAGTACAAAGTTATTTTGGTTATAAAAATAGACATTTCCGTATTTCACAAAGTGAAATTTCTTTTTGTAAGATTTACATATAGTTCTTTTGTACGATTTCTTTTGATCTATTTGACTTTTTTTATATTATTGAATTTTATATAAAACTAGGGCAGAATCTGCCTAGACATGAAATGAAATAACAGTAATATTTTTTTAATATTATATATAATTTTTATTATTCTTTATTTTATATCCTGATCACTTATAGTTTAGATGGTCCAATTATATTTTGACACCATAAAATAACCCATTAAATACAATAACAAAATTCTCTCCAAATAGATCAAATCATTTAGAAGGTATAGAGTAATAAACATAGGTATAGAAGAATTATTTAAATAAAATATCAATATCTTTATAACCTCCATTAAATTTCAAACTAAAATTGAATTTTAGCATATTTTTTTAAACCGTCAGTTATTTAAAACTTTCCTTCAGATCGCTGTCCCCGCTATCGGCTTGGAAGCACTGACGGTACAGTAGGAGAAGACGGTACTAAATGGTAAGTCAGCCACCATGATAACAATGGTTGTGTAATAGCCACAAATAATAGGAAGTATAAGCGGCGTTTAGTTCCGCTGGCGGGTTTAGACCAGTTATCTGCGTAGGGATTTGGAGTATAATTGCTGGGGTATCCGCTGTACTGCTCCGGAGCTTGAGATCCGGAGAGTAGTTGGAGGCGGAGGGTCTTTACCTGTAATAAAGAAATTATTTAAATAAAATACCATTTATATAATGTTGTAATTTTTTTTTGTGAAAATTCTTTACATTTAGACTTATATTGAGGTATTGCCTCAGAATTGGAATTCAACACTATTTTTTGTCTAACCAGGCAGAAATAAAAATGTAATATAAATATAAACCATGTACCATAATAATGTTACATTTATAACTTTACACACACTTTACACAAAAAAATAGTTAAAATAATATGTAACATAACTTATTACAAAATTTTTATTGATAACATCCATAGGCACCAATTCCAATTTTCCCAACCATTCCCAATTTTCGAAACATTGGCTAAACCGAACGCCGCTTTTCTTCCTGAGCAGGGCCTACAATCATTACTCTAGGAAATCGAATCCACAAGCATCGCGTTTACAGTCATTGTCCCCTGAGCCACGACGGCGTTAATGATAAAAAAAATAAAAACATATACTAACCAAAAAATAAGACAACGCCACACTACAATACACTAAAGCACAATGATACCCCGTAGGCCCAGCAGCTAACGCTGCCAACAAACTGCCTATCATTGTAGTGTATTTATATCCGGAGAAAGCCAGAAGGTCCAAGGTTCTCAACGAGACTCCCGTGTTGGTCACGTACAGGGTTGCCAGGTACAAGGCCATTTCGAATATGATGTAGGCTAATGCGCTTGACGCTTGTATGCTTATTTGTTCCGGTGAGAAGCGTTGTTGTAGACCTGGGGATTTAGTTTTTTTAATAAGGAGAAAATCAACTTTACACTGTATCCCGCACACAGCAGGGTAGGCAGAGAGAACCTAATGTTAAGACACTCCCTTTCCCACTTTCCGCTGAATTCTGGAGGCATTGCATGTTGAGTGGCGGCACTCAACGCCGCCCTTTGGCCTCGACACCAGAGCGAAGAAACAGAAATATAAATTTAAATAAATATCTAATTTTCTCGAGCGGGGATCGAACCCACAACCAGTCACGTTTAGTCACTCTTTGTGCCCCTGCGCCACGACTGACCTGACCTATATTAAAATGTTTGTATGTTATTTTAAAATATTTGCTTATGATTTGCGGTTTCGGTACAATTTATTGTAAAAATTAATTTTAAATAAATCACAGATAAATAATCATCTGTGATTTATTTAAAATAATTATCTGTGATGAGTGGGAGTCCATTCCATATTCAATGTCTTTTTTTTAACTTCACGTTGTATCCCGCATATAATAGGGTAGCCAGAGAAACCTTGGGACCTAAAGTTAAAACGCGAAACGAAAAGCGCAAGCGAGATCAGGAAAATGAAAAAAATAAATATTTAATTTACTCTTGAGTGGGAATCGAACGCATAACTTGCGCCTTCAGTGGCACGCCCCTTGCGCCTCTGCGCCACTGTAATATGAAATGCCTCAAAAATGTGGCGTTCTCTCTGTCTACCCTGTTAAATAGGAATACGCGGGAAGCTAATAATAAACATAAGTGCATAAAATAACCACGAACCTAACATAAACCCAGCAAGCAGTACATAAGTAACATATCCCATGGAGGGTATATAGAGGTCGGGCGCGTTGACGTCGTAGCGAGGCTGCACCGGCGACTCTTGGTCGTATTTCACCATCCATTCCTAGAAATATTGAATTATTATAGATTAGAGTAATTGGACAATAGTGTTAATAAAGAAAATAAAGTGCACTAGGTGAAGATAATTAAAATAGGTTATGGTTAGCGAGGCCTAAGTTGAGCTTTGCATTTGTGCTTGTGATTGTAAAAGTAGAGCAAATAAAATCTTTTAAAAATAAATTATTAAATAATAAATTAATCAATAACAAAATAATCCAACATAAAGAAATATACAACATAAAAAAATAAGAGACCGTTGTGGCGCAGCGGCACAAGGTGTGACTGTAACGTGACGGTCGAGGGTTCGATTCCCTTTTACATTTATATTTCCATTTCTTCGTTCGGGTGTCGAGGCAAAGCGCGCTGTTGAGTTCAGCCACTCAACACGCAATGCCTCCAGAAATCAGCAGAAACTGGGGAACTGAGTGTCTTAACACTAGGTTCCCTCTGCCTACTCTGCTGTGTGCGGGATACAGCGTGAAGCTGAGCTTAGCTGATGGTTATTCTGACACTTTGATACAATAAGAAGAAAACTCCACCCACCTTATGCGTATACGGGAACAATATAAGTATTAATTTTCGTATAACATATCTAGAGTCCACTGCGAAGTAATATCTCAGGCGCGAGACCGGCACGAAGCGGCCGAGTTCACGTTGCACGGCCTCACGACCTTGAGTAGCTAGCTGATTACCATATTGGAGGGCCATATCCTGGAATTAAGCGATATTCGAGTTTTAGAAGTCTTTGGTAACACGAATACGTTGAGTTCCGTCACTCAAATCGTAATTTCATAATTAGGCGATGTGGGGAAAGAAGTGATTTAACATTAGGTTNTTATTATATTTTTATTACCTAGCTCTGGGAACAAGGCAAAGTACGGCGATGAGTTCATTCACTCAACACCTCAAGAATTCGGCAAGGAAAAGGTAGTGTCTTAATAAGAATAGAATGTCTTAACACTAACTTCCCAGTTTCCCTCTGCCTATCCTGTTATGTGCGAGATACATATCGCACATAACAGGATGATAAGGAGACCGTCACTGTACGAAAAGTTGAGTATTTCGTAAGTCGACGTTATGTCTACGATAGCATTTCTAACAGAAAAACACAGTTTTTCGTACAGTGCCAGTCTTCTTATCAATGTGCGATATATGTGTGAACCAAAAAAAAATGATTCATTGTCTTAATTTTCATACGAAATTATAAGTAAATAATTAAATAATTTTACCTGTATAATAGGTTGCTGTATCATAGAGCCTATGTTAGCAGGTGCTGCTATCGGAGATTGTGCAAATCCACCCATGTATCCAAAATCTAGAACATCAAAACTCATATATTTAGTCCAAATTTGTTATATGTTATATCCTTGTTAAGACAACTAATTGTCGTAACAAGTATAGTAGAAAAAATTGTATTACCTTCAGATCTAGACACACATGCAATTTTCATAATATTAGATATTGTTATATTATTATAACAATATCTGTAAAAGAGAGGAAATCAAAAAAAAAATATCTTCCATTTATATGATATATATATCAAATCTAAATTTAGCGACAAAGAAAAGATACAAATAAAACATCTGATATATATCACCCATACTCAAACTAAAAGGTATATTAATTCAATCAACTACTCATACTCACGCCAGCCACCCTCATTTGACTATAAGTAGATCAACAGACTAGTCTAGTCAATTACATATATAAATTAATATTATATTTTTAAATATGAAGTCATTAAAATTTTACTTCAATGTTAGGGGAAGTTTACCAAAATATACAGGGTGGAAGCATCAGCATGCCTATTACGGGAACAGCATATAGGGTAAAATATTTTAAACCCACACCTAAAGAAATTAATCAAGATACTTCAACAGTTAAGACATAGGATTTTTTTTTCATTTGACAATGTTTATACCATACCTGTATATTGTTACACATAGATACCACAATGATGTGACACAATTACACATAGATGCCTATAATGTAAACACTTACTACTACAAAAATACTACAAAAGGTACAACAACGGGTAAACATCTTTGAACTTTGCTGCCAATACTTACAACTCTATTTCAGAATAAGATGTGTGCGGCAGTTTCCCTTTGATTTTTATTTTATAATAATATTTTTATTATTTATTTTGTTCGAAAAAATAACTTTTTAAATTTGGTTAAAAAAAAAAATTAGGCTTTTATAGAGAAGTTAAAACTGTGGTTTCATTTAAAGTGGTACTGACAAAAAAAATCTGTAACATGTAAATTGGTATAGCCATTTCAGAGATTAACAGGCATGAATCTACAGATAAATATTTAATATCTTTGTTTTTGCTACCAACAGCAATCAGCGACATTACTATGTGTATAGATATATTTATGAAACACTCACTTGCACTGGGATCTGGAGCTGCAAATTCCTGAGCAGGATCTAATTGAATGCCTTGTTGATAGGGAGGTGGAGGGCCAGCAGGAGCATAGCCTTGGTTGTATGTGGGGGTAGGACTGAAGGCCGGCGTTGGTGATGGAGCCCCCATCGCTGAGACATCACTCACTCGTTTCGCTTTACGAGGCCCTCCGGTAGGACCAACTATAAAAGAGATAGCATTTACGATAAAACGTATATATAACTTGATAGTGAATTTGAAATTGAAAAGAAAATTGAGTTTACACGTATACACATAATTATATATATTTCAATAATTTACGCAAAAGGATTTAACTATTAAAACAAATGTTTCACGTTGTAACAAGTACTATATGCATACAGCGGCTAATAAAAACGAAAGTCGTAAGTCATAATGAACTAATTGTAACATGTGACCAAGATGCAATGAATTTCATAACTTTACCGTTTCTAGATGCGTTGAAATTCATGTTTTTTGATTAAAGTACTTAAAGCACATTAAAACACATATAAAGACATATTCAATGTATAATTAAGTTATCTATTTTCAGTTTAGACGGCAGAAACACATCATCAACGACTAATTTCTCGAAATTTGACACAAAACTGCCAATTTTCAATATGACATATTTTGTCATGTCGTTTTGCGTTCAGTAATTGTAAACAAGTTCAGTTCGTTCAATAATTGTGAGTATGGTACCGATAATGCTGATAGTTATAATTATTATAAAGATCTTTCTTTTTTCATTTTGAAACGCACCTAGCATTGTTTATTTTTATCTAAGGTAATACCTACGTTTAAATACTAAACATTTCTTTAGTATCACATGACATAATAATACGAGTAAAGTGCTTAGTAAATATTTAGCAAAATACAACTTGCATCAAAAAAATATAAATAAAATTATTCATTATTACGGAGAAAATTCAAGTTTCTTAAGAATATTGTCCAATTTTATAATTTGAAGTGGTGTGCGTTCTCCACTCAAGTGTGTGGCCGTAAACGTAAACGCAACAGGTTGTGGGTTCTAATGAAAAATTAATTTCTTCGTTCTGGTGTCGCGGCGAAGTGAGGGGTTGAGTTTTACCTCTCAATACGCAATGTCTCCAAAATTCTAATGGAAAATGTGGAGCAGGTTATTTGTTTTTATATAAGTAAATAATTTCGATAATGGCAATAATTTTTCAGACTGACTTTGACTAATATTTTTTTATTTGACATCTAGTATTTGTGTTGTTGCTCTTGTATCGCAATCACAAACAAAATACGCAATTTTATTTTTCAAGCGGAATTTTTTCACTATGGCGTTAACAAACGTATTGCTGTTGAGTCAGATAGCTGGCTATGTGATCGGGCTTATTCTGTCGCTTTGTATAATTGTGCCTATGAGTATGCATCAAGACGAATTTAGGTATTTATGTTTTACTTAGAACCATAGTCGTTAACCAGTTTCCTACTCTTCTACTTTGTAAATTGTGGGAAATGTATTAAAATTAAAAAGTAGTTGAGGCCTTCGTGGCGCAGCGACACAAGGGTGTGTCTGTAACGCGACGGTTGTGGGTTCGAGGGAGTGAAATATTTATTTACGTTTATATCCATTCCATTTCTTCGCTCTGGTATCGAGGCAAAGCGCGGCGTTGAGTTCTGCCAATCAACACGCAATGACTCCAGAATTCGGCAGAAAGTGGGAAATGGAGTGTCTTAACACTAGGTTCCCTCTGCCTACCCTGCTGTGTACGGAATACAGAGTGAAGTGATTTGATTTTTCTTAAAAGTAGTCAGCAAGTAGAAATGAACTTGTTATCTGGACAATTTTAAATATTTATTATTGCTATGAGTATATATTATTTACTATTATTATATTTATTCCAGTGGCCACTGTCTCCTCTTTTCTAAAGGCACTTGGCAGGAAGAGGATGGTCAGCTGCTAGTAATGTGGGCTTCCCGTGCCTATTGCAATTATGTGATTGTAGTAGGCATAATTATGTTTATTGTATGTTGTGTACAAATATACAGGTAATATGGAAAATGAAGGCAAATTGTAAATGCTTAAAGAATTTAAAAAAAAAACACTAGGTTCTTTTCTACATAGTAGTAAGTAAATAAGGCAAAGAGAACCAAGTATCACCAATAGAACCAATAGAAGTAGGGATTCAATCCACAATCATTGTGTACAGTACAACACTGACCCACTGCTCCCCAATGACCGGAGGAATGAGGGAAATGGAATTAATGAAGGAAATTATTTAATTTTATCACAACTATTATGGCACCATGGAACATTTTCTGAAAGTACTTGTAAGAGCAGTGCCAGGTGCATGTGAGTTTGAATGGGTTCAATCTTGACTCAGGACTCAGGAGAATGAATACATTGACTTATTTCATTTCTTCATTCTGTTAAGCAATGCTCAACTTTGAGTTTTGATGCTTTACACACAATTTCCTAATATGGAATGATAGAAAAGTTGAGATGAATATTAAGATTCTTAATACTATACTTTTTTCTGCATACTACGGTAGAGGTGGAAGAAGTATTTTGTGATGACATATAATTTCAGTACATGTCTTTTGTTATTACTATTACTGAATATACTTTCTTTTAACACATATTTGTTTACCTTCATATTGTTTGTTGCATATAGTATGGTAGGACAGAGAGACAGAGTGTTACAAATTCTGTTCCTAAGTTTTGGAAACATTGAGTGCTTTATCCAATTTTCCAATAATTGAGTGTTAAATGGCAGAAGTCCTCGCACATTGTTTTATTACCAAATGATATTCTACTTAACGGTATTTTTTCAGGCTTTCAATGTTCATGTACCGTGGCACAGACAGTTCATTCCTCTCAGCGTTCATTGAGGCGGTGGGTTGTGCTATACTGTGTGCACTGGCTGTGTCTGCCGCTGCCATTGTCACTCTGGGCTTCATGACCTGGTGTCAGAATATTGTGGAGAGGTTTCCCAGGTAGCGGTTTCATTACTATGTTAATTTATATATTTGTATAATTTTTATTTTTTTAATAATTACAATTAGTTTCCTAAATTAAAATTAGCATCAATCAAGCAGTGGTTAAAGCACTTGAATAGTATACAATAAGCATGGCATAGAGTCTTGCTACATTTTTTTGTTTTTTAATGTAAAACATATTTTTCTTGATGTAAAATAGTCTAAAATCTAGCCAAAATATCATCATTCTACACTAAAATAGCCTAGTAAATCACAATCGTCGCATTGACAGTCACCCATTCGTACCCGAGCTACCACATCCTCAACATTTATATATGAAAAAAATAATATATAAAATATCATATAACACCTCATCTAAGCACACAAAAAAACATATTCTCTACTCCATGAGATTTATAACTACCATTGTTTTTCAATAGACTCTTAACACTTTGCAACTGTTCCACAGTGCTTTATGTGGTATTAATTTATACAATCTATACATATAAAAGGAGATGTTCCCACTGATTGAGGTAAAACGCACGCACAGCCTCTGTGCGTAGAAACGTGAAATTTGGACAGATGTTTATATTTGTAATGTTTACACCTACTAGGAAGGAATTTTGAAAAAATTCAACACTAAAGGGATGAAATAGGGGTTAAAAGTTTGTTTGGATTTTTTTTTAAATCGGCACCGATTTATATTAGTCAGCGTCACGCTGTATCCCGCACACAGCAGGGTAGGCAGAAGGAACTTAGTGTTCACCCCCTAAACTAAAAATAATTTCATAAAGGTATTTAATAAATATTCGTACAGTTAAAGCTACTTAAATATAAACTTATGAATGTGTTTTGTTTTAATTTTCAATCAGTTGTGAAGATGCTACAGGTCAGGACATAGACAAGAAGGACAAAATATCCACTCATGGCTTCTACATTGAACTAGGGAGTGCTCAAGTGAGTATGGTTTTGTTTCATTATTTCGATTTTTTCTAGCTTCATAAATGTGAAAGTTTTTGAGGATGTTTGTTCCACTTTCACATAAAAATTACTGAACTGATTTAGATGAAAAATTCCAATGTAATATAATAAAATTGTTTATTTTTGCAGTTCGGAGCTTGGGGCGCGTTTGCTACTTGGGTAGGTTTAGCAGTATTTTCTACCTTAAAAGTTTGCCGCTACCACCAGTTGCAAAATATTCAAGTCTCAATGTACAGGGAGAGACAGAGGCTTGTCAATGAGGGGGGATCTACACCACCATTATTACATTAAATTTTATAGATAAAAGTAGAGTATATATCATAATTTTATGACTAATTATGATTATTATAGTTATTAAAGTTGAAGATCAAGTGAGATAGTTATTTGTAAGTTATATTATATTGTTTCAATTTTAGTTGCTAAAAAATAATTTATAGCAGAATTAGGGTTCTGTTTCATTAGTCAAAATTCCTATAGTTACTTTGATTTTTTTCTGGCAAGAATAATTATTTCAAAAAGTTATTTATTAAATTAAATATTAATTGTCAAGTGTTATTTAAAATATAAATATTTATGTGACTTTTGAGTTTTGATAAAAAGTGACAGCCCAAGCACTTGTGGTACAGCAACATTAACCCTACGTTCACATGGCCACGCGGAGACGCGCGGTAGGACCGGCGCGCGGCAGGCCCGGCGCGCGGCTTGAGATTGTAACAAATCAATGTTGCTATTCACATGACCGCGCACCGCCGTGTGCCGTGGGGATCGCCGAAACACTTTCTTAAGCCTGCTTGTAACTCTATATTCCACACTAAACACGAAAATCGGTTTTTTAAGTACTTTAGGATGTCGATTGCATCCTTTGGACTTTTTTATGCTTGCGTTG
This sequence comes from Heliconius cydno galanthus, assembly GCA_036379175.1. Taxonomy (NCBI): domain Eukaryota; kingdom Metazoa; phylum Arthropoda; class Insecta; order Lepidoptera; family Nymphalidae; genus Heliconius; species Heliconius cydno. The sequence goes on along the minus strand of JAKRZM010000815.1, from coordinate 284,385 downwards.
AAAAGTGCTTTAAGATATTGCATTTTATTAAAAAAAACTGATAGTAACATAAAGGTACCATTTCGTCAATTAGTAAATCAATAGATGCCTCATCTTCATTTTCGTAGCTCCGTGCGTCCGTCTGCCTTGAACCGCGCGGGTCAACTGAACAGGTCTATACACTAAACGTATAGTAGATCTAGTGCCGCGCGGCCATGTAAACGTAGGGTAAAAATTTAACAAAAAAATATAAAGCTGTAATACTAATAATCAAATATAGCTAACATTAATATAATTGAGGAACTTAGATTTCTTCTAGATTTTAGCATTTAAGTATATTACTAAGTTTAAACTACGTTACAACTATATTTATGCATGTTATAACAGTATTTTAAGATTAGTTATAAAAATATTGCTTAAACAAAATTTGATTCTCATATTAATTATAATTTTATAACATATACACTGTTTTGAATAGACACAATGCCTCCTGAACAGAACTGGCTACCTCTGCCTACCCGGCTATGTGCGGAGTTGTTATAATGTAAACATGTTCTATTTACGAAATGTATACTAATAGCCTAATTGCTTTTATGGCCGCTAGTGAGGCGTGAGGTTGTTTTCCCAGACTAATGGTGGTCCTTTAAGAACCTTTTTTACTTTTTTTACTTTTAATTACATCTAATGACCACAGAAAAGTAATCCTCAATAAGCTACGAAAAAGGCAATCATGATTGTTTGAAATTTCATTTTAACAAATCATTTTAGTATCTTATATATTGCCAGTTAATTTTATAACCACTTTTTATCATTAATAATTATTAACTAACTGTATTAAATTAAAATCTTTTTTACATTGTTTATTTTAAATTCTTAGATATTAATTTAAACAAAATAACTAAAGACGTTTCATAGTTTATAAATTAATCATGTTTAATAATTTATTATTATTTTTAATATAATTTTAATTCTAAGACTATATAGAAACAACAAGTTCATGTTTGTGAAAATACAGCTCACATATGTTAGTATTATATTAAAACATGTTTACTTGTTAGTTTTAGTATTATAATTTCCTTGAACTCAATAATGGTTTTTCACTCCATCTAATGATAGTCTTTCTTTACTTTTTAGTTTTAAAAGCTTAGAAATAAGATCTTTATCTCCCCCTTTTACATATCTAGGATATACAAAGTCTAGTGGGGGAATCCTTGCAAATGTTTCTCCCACGCTTCCAGTTTCAAATGGTGTTTTTCCAACCAAATATTCGTATAGCAATACTGCAATACACCAGAGGTCAACAGATGCATCATAATCATCTCTGGTGGCATATAAAGAGGTGTTCCACATATAGTATTACGTCTTTCTGATGGTGCATGCACAGAACATCGAAAGTCAGTAATTTAAGGTCACCATTAAATGCTACTAAAATGTTTTGAGTTTTTAGGTTTTATATCTCTATGAATGACATGATGTTGATGGCAGTATTCTACTGCATCGGCAACCTGATATATATATTTTGCAGCAATACATGTTGATCACACGAAACCTCCATTATTTGTGATTTTAACAACTAACAAGCCAGTCTTTTTTCTCATGCCACATGAACCCTACCATATGACACCCGTCCTAAAATTGGGCCCAATTCAAAATCTCTAGCAGACCATTTATATGGTGTTCCATAAGCCTCAAGGTTTATTATTTCATTCTCAAGTTCTGCAACTTCAGGTAAATCAGATTTCTTGTCCATTTTCAATTAAATTAATACTATCAACAATCACGACGAGTATTTTTCTTTTCATTGTAAAACAAACTTTGCTTAGCTTTTTGCAATTTATTAAAATGTGATATTTCTAGTGAGTAATGTGTACAAAAACCTGTATTTACTGTTTATCATTATATGGTTTAACTGAATATTTTTGTTTTATTAAGCACTTATTGTTTTTTGTTACAGTGGGCAGAGAAACCTACCTCCCTTTTATTAAAACATTTCGTTCTCCGCTTTTAACCATATTAAAACACTGTGTTAGATATACTTAAATAAGGAAACGTCTTATCGAGGTTTCCTTAGTTATTTTAAGTTATGATACAAAATATACATGAGAATCGCTTCCACTGCAATTGAATGTGTAAATTTCCCCATTATTTTGTGTGACAATTTTAAATAATATACTTGTACTCTAATTGACATCTTTTAATTAAACACCGTTTTATATCCAAATATGTTTATTTTAAGTATAAATCTTAAATAAATTAAGAAAGTAATTGTATGTTTCATACACATTGTATTACAAAAAGCTGGAAGCTAACAGTGTATCAAACTTACATTTTAGGTGTAAAAAAATACAGAAAAAAACAGTGTTATTTTTTAAGAAACAAAATATAAGTAAAATTTAAAGAGAAAGGAAAAATGCAAATTCTTTGCAAAAATGCGCGTTATCTGAAAAATGTAGGAACCGTTTATTAATTGCTTTTGTTTTAGAGAATCTTAGATTTACAAAATATATAGCACATAAATAGTAAAAACGTACATGCCTGTTAAAATAAATATAACTTCTAAGAAACTAACTTAATTAAAAAAAAATCTGAGAAACCTTAACTTAACAAAACATACTTCAGAGAAATCGCAACTTAATTAAAAATGATGACACAGATCACAGATGTCTGTGAAACTTTTATTTAAATAAACTAATTTTTGAGAAACTTTAATAAAAAAATACTTCTGAGAAACATTAAGGATACTAAAAAATACTGGCGTAACTGAGTGTCTACTCGAATAAATTTTTGATTCTATTTCACAGATAAATCGTAGACTCTTTAATCCAAAATGTAATCTATAAAGAGCTCTTTATAGTTGTCAGTTATGTCAGTTGACAAAAATATCGCAAAAATAATTTACAGCACGCTCGAAACGCCGTTAATTAAGAATAGCTGGCTCGCGTAAAAGCCATAAAACAAGAAACAGAATTATTTACACATAATAATACTGAGTGAATCAGTACGAAGTAGAAAATGTATAGAAATATATTTTAAATAGACTCAAAGTTTATTTTTGCAATTGGATTCACTTAATATTTATATTTCTTTTATTTACTACAATTATGAAAAACCTGTCGCACTCATACAAGAAAAAAAATCTATTTAGGAGCATATGTTATTCTAAGTAATATTAAATTAAAAAACTATGATTACTTATACTTTAAAATAGACTAAAAACACACCTATACACACGTCGCCTTGAAGAGATGTTTCTTCTGATAAATAAAAGTTATATTTTATTTGAATGTGAAAAAAGTTAATACTTATTTGTGCTGAAAACATCACCGCCTGATGACGTCGATGTCGAGAATGATTTGAAGAAGTTTACAAGTAGGCGTGACGAATCTTTTAAAAGTGTGGTAAGTAATATCCCCGTAGAAAAGTTTGACCAATATTAAGTAGAGTGATGCATTAATTTTATATTCTACTTATAAACTTATTCACATCATGCATACATTCATCATCATCATTGTTGGCTTTACCTCTTCCGTGTCGAGACTCTCCTGGTCTGCACGCCAGGCTTACCTGTCCCTACATCGATGTCCATTTGATACAGGGGTAGATGATGAGGGTTAGTAGACATGGTAAGATGAGGGCATCTTCCTCAGGACTTTTCCTCCTGACTCGTTTTCGTTCTGTTTCCTCGTCATGTGAATCTTCAAATATATGTCTCCAGTGAATTTCTCCTTGCAAATTGTGCATTCATAGTTCTTCACTATGTACTTGCGTTGATGCTTCCGTAACTTGGATTTTACGGTGAACACCTTTTGGCAAGTTGGAAAGTTGTATTTACTCTTCGGGTCGTGTACCTCCTCGTGCTTCTCTAAATGTATACGCCATCGGAACGAATTATTACAGAAGATGCAGTGGTAATTTTTGACTTCCCTGTGACATCTACTGTGTCTCATTAAGCTCTGCTTGTACCTTAAGTGCTCATTGCAGTCATCATTTGAAGACCCGAAGTGGTTGCGATGGAGCGAGCAGGCCTTGGCCCTCTCTGTGCACGTACTTTACGTTGTCTCAGAAACGACACTTCCGATTCTTTTTAATACGTCTCACTTCTGGAGTATTTGTGTCACCATCACTTTCTGTATTGATATTATTATTTAATTCGTGTTCCAGTTGAAGCTCAATACGGACGTTAGTGTGATAGTTGCGTATTGGACGTCCGGGCAGCTGGTTTATATCAGATCCATAACGTCTCTTAAAGGAATCTATTCGATTATGGTGTAAGTCATATTGTCTTTTAATTGCCATTAGATTATCTAGATCCTTGTTCAAACGGCTCCTAATAAAAAAAATTTCTGCGATTTTTACATGTCTCAGTGTGCCTATGGTGTTGAGTTCTTTCTTCGTGTGACATGTTCAATATTATAATGTTCTTCATATGCACAATGTACTTTCTCCTGCGAAGTATTACGCAAATGAGCCATCGTTTTCGTAATATAATGTCTGTCTGTGTAAGTGTAATGTAATGTGCATAGTTCTTGCAATCACAAAACTCGTGTCTGACAAACCAGACGAGATTGACATCCAAAATCTTCTTTGTCGTTTCCTTGGCATGTTTTTCCTTTTCTACGGATCTCTCGGATTTGGATACGAGTGCTGACTCATGTGCGCTACGTACTTCTGCTTCTCCACGAAAGTGTTGCACACCTCGCAGTGCAGCTGGAACTCCGCGTGCATCGTGTACACGTGCGTGGTGAACACCTTCCGTTGGAACCTTTTGTAACAGATGAAACACCAGCGCCAGATGCTCTGACGGTTCTCGACGTATGTCCAGTTCAATAATATTAACGGCACGAACGCCTTGAATTGTGGCGTTTCGAACCTGCAACAAAGCGGCCCGATCAGAACGTATATAGTAACTTACGAGTCCTGTCTCTCGTGGGTGCGCGCGTGGCTGGTGAGCTGGCTCCGGAGCCGGAACGTCTTCCCGCAAGCGCACTCGTGCGCCTTCTCACCGGTGTGCATCGTCACGTGCGCGGTGAGGTGCGCGCGGCGCTTGAACTTGGCCTCGCAGTACATGCAGTGGAACTTGTAGTCGTCGTGGGTCCTCTTGTGCATCCTTAAGGCAGAGCTGGATTTAGACGCTTTACCGCATAAGTCGCAGACGAACTCTCTGGTGTCGAAGTGTGACTTTATGTGGTCCTGGAGGTGATTGTTTCTAGAAAATTTTTTGAAGCAAATATGACAGGTGTGTGGGCGGTCGTCCCCGTGAAGCGCGCGGGCGTGTCGTGCGAGGTTCCCGCCGTCGCTGAAGCCGAGCCCGCACGCCTCGCAGCTGAAGTTCTTCACGCTGCGGTGAGAGCGCACGTGCCGCCGCCACGACGCCAACATCACTCCCTTTTGGCAAACTTCGCACAATCCGTATTTCTTGCCGTCTTTCACCAAAACAGTTTGAGGTTTCTCAATATACTCCCTTCGTGTATTTTTAGATTCGTCCGACGCTAAATCTGGTTCCGGGCTGACGGCACTTTTCTCGTCACTCAATGTGCTGAAAAGTAGACGTAATACATTTTGTCTATTGGATATTACGATAATGTCATTTCTAAAAGGTCATTCTACTTTCGAAACTGCGATTCGGTCGCAAGAAAACACAAATGTCAGTTGGAATGATTTATTGCGTGGTCGGGGTGCATGCGCGAGCAGTGCAGGCGCAGCGCGCGGCGCTGGCGGAAAGCGGCGGAGCACAGCGCGCAGTGATGCGGGCGCGCGCCCGAGTGCGCTAGCGCGTGCGCACCCAGCTCGTGGCGCGAGCGGAAGGCGCGCGGGCAAAGCGCACACGCGTGCGGTCGCNGCGCGGAACTGCTTGCCGCAGAGGTGGCACACGCAGGGGCGCGCGCCGGAGTGGATGCGCGCGTGGTAGAGGAGCGAGTGCGCGGAGGCGAGGCTGCGGCCGCATTGGCGGCAGTCGTAGCGCAGCTTGCCGTCAACACGGCGACGCGCGGCGTGCAGCTCCTCGCGGCTAACGTCGTCGGCGCAATGCGCGCCGGCATTGCGGTCAGTGAGGTCGTCGTAGTACTTCAGGTCCGTCTCCTGTGCGTTGTCGACTTCGTCATATTCGGAATCGGTGGAATCGGAAAAGTCCGAATGGCTCTCCTGTCCGTGATGGTCGCTCGCGAAATGGTCTCGGAAATGTTTTAAGGCGATATAAAATTTGTTATATAGATCTGTTTTATTCTTGCTTGCCATGGTGGCCAGAGGTTCGTTGTCGGATGAACTAGGTTCAGTATAAAACTCGGCAGCCGTTCCGACAACTATGTGCTCAATGGCACTTCCGTACATTTCATCTTGGTCCGAGTAGGGTGACCATCTGCAACAAATAACTTCAGTTACTCAGATTTGGTTCTTATTTCGTGCGTCTTCGAATGGTAATTGAGGTGCGTCCGTTTTCTAAATTTTTTGGGACAAAAACGACAAGCGTACTTTCTGATATCTAAGTGCATATCTATATGTCTCTCCAGGCTATTTTTGGCTCGGAAACTCTTATCGCAGAGTTGACAACAGAACGGCTTGCTGCCGGTGTGTATCCGTGTGTGCACGTCGCGCGCCAATTTGGACGGAAACGCTTCCCCGCAAAGAGGACACGGAAACGGAAGTAGACCCTCGTGTGCTAATTTCTTGTGATGAGACAAGTTTCCTTGACTTTTGTATGTTCTGTTACATTTTTCACATGCAAATTTAACGGATGACTTACTATGATTCTTCATATGAACCAGCATGTTATATTTGTTAGAAAAAACTTTATCACATTCGGGGCACACTGCTGGGATGAATTTCTGATTTTTAGGACTTGGGTCTTTCTTGTCCTTACCATTATAAATTTTACTTTCCGGATGAGCTTCGCTTATATGTAATTGTAAGTTATTTGTATCACTTGTGGCAAAATCGCAACTTTTACATATTTCTTTACCATCTACATTTTTGACGACGTGAGCTGTTTGCAAATGGCCCACGAAGGACTTCTTATTGGGGTAATAATTATCACAACATGTCAGTCCGTCATCTAAGTTCACTTCTATATGCTTGTTTAAGTGACACACAAGACGAGTTGGCGACGAAAAAGCACTATCACAAAACGGACAAAAGTAATTTGGTAATTGTATAGTTTTTCTTAGTTCTGGATCTTCATCAATTAAGCTATCATCTAATATTTCTTCAAAAGTTATATTTTCTTTTATAAATTTTTCAATGAATTGCTTATTAATTATATAAGTAGGATGTGAACAAGTTAAATGGTAGCACAAATTGTCGATAGTTCTCGAAGCCGGCTTTTCCGGGCATATTTGGCAGACATATTCTAAATTTGAGCCTTCCTTATCAATGTCCAACATTTTAAAATAGTCGTCAGTCAACATGCTTTTGATAATCGCGGAAAGTAAATGTGGATCTGACGACCTGAAATGGTACATTCACACAAAACTAGCAACTTATGAAAATTCGACTTGCCACATTACATACACTAAACAAATTACTTTAACATTATTTTGCAAATACTTAGTTTGGCCATATATATATATATATATATATACCGTAAATACTGTCAGAATTAATAATAAACAAAATATTATTTTTGAATTTGGAATCTGTCATTTTTATCCGGTACGGCATTGTTCATGGTGTTTTTATTTTGGACACTGGCAAATGGGTCAAATTAAGTTGGCAAGATTTCACATAAACTAATATACATATTAATATGGCAAATCGAATAAAAGCTTGTAATAACTATGGCCGTCGTGATCCAGTAGTACAACGTGCACAAACGCTAGAGTTGTAGTTTCGATTTCCACACAGGGAATGAATGGTTTTCATTTCCTCGCACTGGTAACAAGACTAAGCGCGGCATTGAGTTATGGCTCTCAACACGTGATAGGGGAACGGAGTGTCTGAACACTAATATCCCTGCCCTGCCTATATGCGGGATACAGCGTGATTCTATAATAGTAATAAAATGTCAAAATACTAACACGCCATGATCATCTTCTCGAATAAAGGTGTAGTTTTCTATGATCGGCACTGTTTCCTTCTGAAAACAAAAGAAATTTGTTAAATTTAGATATTTCACCGCAATCATTTTTTTTATTGTTGAAATATTAGTATATTGTTTTAAAATAGAAAACAGTACAAGCGATTTTGTTGTTAGTGGTTTACATAATTTAATTACAACTCGAATCCGTGTCTTGGGAACCGTCGCTTGGGAACCGGCGTTGTGTCGGATAACTAAGTAATATCTTATCAAGCTTCGTCGCTATACTTATTATAAATATTTATTAAATATCATTCGGTCAAACAAAACGAAGTATGGGAATTCTTTCAAAATTATAAGAAACTAGAAACAGCATTAACGGTGGTGGTCCTTGAAATGTTTTTTTGGAAGGTTAATATAAAATAAATATTCATTTATTCATTTTACATACGTGAATGCAAAAATTTCATTGTTTTGAAGAAAATTGTATGGAATTACCTAAATGCGTCAAAGCACTAAAAACTTGAAACAAGACAAATAAAAAGAAAAAATAATTAAGAGTGCAGCACACCTCGAGTGATGTGATGTGTCACACATGATGACAAAATTGACAAATACATAGACTTTGACTATTCTATTCTGCGACTTTCGTCTTCACACCTAAAAGTTTCGGAGAATCGAACCAAAAACAGTGTAGCACCCGATAAACAATTGAGTATGACCACGAATTATACTTTTAGAGTAAATTGCAAAAATAGACTTCTGTCTAAATTATAAAAAAATATATAAAGTTTCTATTTTTAACCAAAATGGACGAATTATCTTCAGCAGTATTCATAAATGCATTCCTTTTCAAAATCATATTTATTTCTAAAGAATTTGGTACAACCAGATTATATATACTAATTATAGACCCTGAATCTGATTTGTTCAGTTGTAGTAGTAAGTACTATCACTCATATTTGCTAGACAATACAGATTTAAAAATTTTAATAATAATAGATAGTAATCTATACTTATAATAAAATCGTAAGTGTCTGTACTTGCAAGATATTTAAAAAAAAATGTTATTGGGGACTTTTATTAACGTAACAGAACCCAAAACAATGATTTTTATTTTTTTTGTCTGTTTGTCTGTGCGTTTGTTATCAGTAATCTCAGAATCGGCTTAACCGATTTAAATGCGGTTTTAACTATTAGATTCTGGCAATCTTTCGTTAACATATAGGGTTTATTTTATTACAATCGGTTTATAAATAAAAAAGTCATCTCAATTTAAAGTACTTAGTTCGACAAATTTGAAAATTGCCGTAGGTTATTTTTAATTTGTATATTGGTAAAAGCTAAGGTAGGTCGGGAAAACTCTGCGCTTGCCGTGCACGCGTATGTATTGACCATCTATCTAAATTCAATTTTGCAAGCAAAATCAAATAAATCCCAAAAAGACTTATATTACCTAACGACAGTTGTGGGTTCAGTTCCCACTTGGGGAAATTATTTATAATTTATTAATATTTAGAGGCATATATTTGATAACAAGCCAAAGAATGGCGTTGAGTTGCGCCATTCGATACGCAATTTCGCCGCGTCATCAAAACTTATAATGTACTTCCCGTAGACCCGCAGGTATAAAATTTATGGCGAAGTTTTTTCTTTATTTGTATTGTATTACAATTTCGAGAAGTATAAATTTATAAGTTATTTATTATTTTATTTCATACTAAATAAGTGTAGGTACGAATATATGCCCGCAAGCTTACGTTGGTTAACTTTATTCGCCGCATTATCAAAACCTCAGGTATTTCCCAAGCACAGTCCTGAAATTAATACAGAACCGTGTGTGAGTGGTTTTTTCTTAAATACACTTAAATATGTAATAAAACTTACATTTGTACTTGCATTGTCTTGTGTATCTTTTTCTTGTTGTGTGGGCTTATTGATGACTAGCGGCTGGTCGTTGCGACATTTTTCTTTTAGTTGCTCTTCAATGATCTTAGTACGTTTAACTAAGCCGTCCCAGTTCTCTAATAGTTCAATGCAGTTGGCACAAATTGTTTTTGGTAAAGGATCCTCCATCAAGACCTAAAATATATTGTATTGTTACAATCATTATGAACATTTATTAAATAAGAGGCCGTCGTGCCACAGTGCGACTCTGGTTGACTATAAACGTGGGGTTGGGTTTATCCAAACTCGGGGAAATAATTATATTATGTTAAAAAATACTTTTTATTTTCTCGCTATTGTTGCAATTCTGGAAACATGCAATTTTTCCACAATTCGGTGATAAGTGTAATAATTTTAAAAATGTTATAAAAAGCAATAAATATAAAAAGTATACAATTCTTATTTGGGCCCAAAACACTTTTTATCTTTTTTTTTAAAGAGAAAAGAAAAAAAAGGTACCTAAATATTGAATATTTGTAAAGCAAATATGGATTGAAATGTTGGAAATACATATTTTTTAAACATTCCATAAATTATGTCCTGTCCAGCTTTAAAAATGGAATTTCTCAGAAAATATAGTATGGTTGTTCGATTATGACATTCTAAATGTGCCAGTTGAGCACCTATCACTTCGCCAATGTCATATTTTGTAGAGAAGACACAGCGGAGGTTGTATAGTAAAAATAGATAATGTTACACAGTAGAGAATGCATGTTAAAAAATTGCCTTTACCTATTAAATACATTTTGTACATAACACTGAGAATTAGTAGTAAGAAATATATAATACAAAGATGTTAGCTTACAATTTAATATTGTTATATCTAATATATTTACATAGAAATTGACATAGAGCACTAAATACAAATATAAACAAACATTGAATATTAAGGGGACAGAGAATTTTATGAGGAAGGACATCATATAAAGAATGGATTAACTTAGGGCAAGTGAAATGAATGTGAGGAGGGCATATAGAAAATGATAATATCTTGTTATTGTACAACAATCCAAACAAAACTTGATAAATCAATCAGTTTAAGTTAAAATTACAATCAAGAATAAAAATTATTTTTAAAAACAAAATAGTTTTCATTTACTCTCGACCTCTTATGGTACAGTTAAAAAATATTTACCCAATAAATATCAAGTTATATAATTGAATTAACAACACATTTAGAATATCACATTTTTTAATACATGTACAATTCTTTTCATTAATATCATATATCATACCTCATACTAAAGAGTTAGAAATATTCAAGTCAAGCAGTGAAAGAAAGGTCGGCACTTAATGCTACAATCAAAGGTAATGTATATAATTACTTGTATAGGTAGATATTTGTTAATCTTCTGTGATATTTGTTTCCTTTGGCATTCATTTTCGAATATTTTAAGCACAGTTGTTGGCTTACTGGGTACCACACCACAGAGACGGCAAATCTTTGATAACTCCCCAAAATCTATAAATCAAGCAATTGAATAAATACTTCAATTTAAAATAGTCTGAAAATCTAATCTAGCTCCATGTTGTATTCCTAACAGTGTAGTCAGAGAGAACGGAGCACCAAACGCGCTCTGCGTACATCTTTCGCCTCGTCCTACGTCATGAACCTCTTCATACATGTCCTGGTGGGTCTTCATGCTTTTTACGTGACTTTCCTCCAGTATCTTTGATACTGTGTTTTCGAAGGTCAACTGAGATCTCTCTCTTCTTTAATGAGAGTTTTTTTTAAATAAAATTGACATGGTTTAATGGTGAAAAAAGAAACAGTAAGAATAAAATAGCTCCAACCTTCTTCTTCATCATTTATTCCATTATGATTGAATGCAGGGCTGCTGCTGGGACCGGCGTCTTCGTCAGGAGATTCGATTTTTATTCTAATTTCTAATAAACCCATTGGATCTATTGGATCTATTGGATCTATTGGATCTATTGGATCTATGTTCGAATCCATTGCTCCGGGTGCAAAAGTTAAAGGTAGTTCTCGCAAGCAGTATCCTTTAAAAGGCGATAAAACAATGCAATATCTAGCTTTTAAGTAATAATAGGTGCACTATGAGAACTGTAAAATGCAAGTGCAGTCTAAATTAGTAAATGTATAATCAATATAATATAAAAAATAGTTGTCAGTGTTGCCTACTTGCCTAGACTCTAGAGACACGAAAAAAGTATCGATATTTTGTGGTATCGAGTACATTGCCTTTCGATACCGATACTCCTGTACTCGATACGTTGTATTCGATATTTGTACTTATCAAGTACTTTTTAATTGGTATCGTATCAACAAACAAATAATTATTTTTTTAATTTTAGAAATACCAAAAAATAGCTCAATTGATAATATGCAAGCGGAGACAAATGAGAAAAATAGTTTTACATCCTTGATCGATGTAAATAATCGATAACAGTACTACGAAAATCAAATATTTATATTTTTTTATTGAGTCTTAGTATTTTAACATACTTGTTAGTGCATGTAATTACAGTATAAATGAATATAATATCAATAAATTACTGAAAAAACATAAAGCAATCAATTTGAATCGATTAAAATCAATAATATTTTTTATGATAGTAATCTATTCCATAAATCTACGATAGAATTAACATCGGGCTTCCAAAAATGTATAATACAAAATATACGCGATTAATCCGGTTAATTACATTTAAAAAATATTATCTGTCTTTTACATTCGGCGGCACAAAATATTACGGAACTTTAGGCTACAACAGCGAACGGTCCAAATCTGAAATAATCACTTAACTAACTATATCACCCTTGACTGGGTAGGATCAAAAGACAATAGATGGCGGTTTTCTTGGGGTAAAATAAAATAAATTAATTGTAATTTGTAAATGTAGTCTTGTATTTATTTAGAATATGATTGTTGGGAGCGCATGGCCTTCGCAACGCGGCCCACAGCCGCCACCAGCGTCGGCGTTACCGTCATGGTCTTGTTCTTGTAAGTATGGATCACTTGCTGGAAATTATAAGAACGTATCATTTAATTACAACATTTAGGAGCAAGACGACTTTGAAATAAATCTATACAGATTTAATTTTGTAAAGATGAGGAGTAATACATTTTATTTCTTACCAAAACCAATTTAATAAGGAACACAGCGAACGTTAGAAAGGAGATTGTCATCAAAGCGCTCTCAGAGGAAGGGAACTCCAGATGTCCCCGCGCCTCTCGCACTTGCCGCGATCGGCCCGCGTCGTCCGGCCAAAGTTTCTCTATGTAGTCTTCTGTATAGCAAGCACTTTACTTTATTAGCTACTTAAAAGCAACTTCTCGCGCTTAAAAGTAATTATTATATTATAAGCAACTTGAACAACATTTTTACATAAGTAGTAGCCTGTATAAGCTATATTAATGGAAAATTTCATCTTAATCCATTAAAGAAGTTTTTGTGTGTAAGTCGCAGAAAGTATAAACGTCCATCCTCACAAACTTTCACAGGATCAGTAGGATTAAATCTTTTAATCTCTGCATAATGGCTATGTATCTTTGTGCAAGCAATTATTGTTAACTAATTTATATTGCAATAGTAAATGGTACAATTATTAAAATTCCATACATTTCTTTTTTATACTCGTATCGGCAATTGGCATGAAGAACTAAGTGTCAACATATTTACGTTACGTTCGTAGGTATGTAACTTTTGAAAGTAGTGTTAGAGTAAATGCGCAAATAACTTGGGACTCGGGGAATTATTTTTTACCTTCGCGCTGTATCCCGCACATAGCAGAGTATTCAGAGGGAACCTAGTGTTAAACTCCGTTCTCATTAAAACACCTCCGTTCCCCACTTTCCACCGAATTCTAGAGACATTGCGTGTTTTGGCGGAGCTCGACTTTGCCTCGTTACCAGAGCGAGAAAATGAAAATATTTCATTAATTTTGGCGACTGATAATGAATATTTATTACATGTCTATTATACAATTACTTATACTTACTTAACTTAAATTGTTTTGAAAACCATATAACGGAAACTGGAAAGCGTCTCTATTTTCAAACAGTGATTTTTAAATAAAAGATAGGTAAAGAAAAATATAATATTAATTTACCTATTGTTGTTAGTAGAGTTGATTTCAAACCCTCTAAATACATAACTTTTCCATTAAAACTTCTGTGTGTGTTTTTGTAAATTATGTCTGACACTACCTTTATTAGTTTTAACATACCGTCCATTTTCTTTTCGTTGTTATCCTTTGAGGCACCTTCTGTGGTTTTAGGTTGTGGCTCAGCTGGTAATTGTTCGTCTTTACTCCTTTCTAAAGGGTTGTTGTTTTCAGTTTCGAGAATTTTTGGTGGATATGAATGCAATACTTTAAAACTAGTAGGTTGTTCACTAGCTATGTCAATGTTTGTTATTCTACTGTGTGCAATTGGTTTAGTTACAGAAGAATTTGGATATTTAATATTTTCATGGTTAAAATTTTGCATCCCTTGTTGTTGAGATGTTTGTTTTCTATTAATCATCTTAATTTTATTTGTTGTAGATGCATGTGTCTCAAAACTATTGGGCCTAGGTGATGTTCTAGTGTAACCAAATTTAATTATTTCAAAATTATCATCGAAGTCATTTTCGTTGGATTCCTTTTGTGCAATCATTTTTATATCTTCACTCTTTAAAGGCTGTTCTTTAAATATTTGCATTTGATGAATTTTATTATTATTAAATCTGTTATTATTGACAGCAGTACCCTTTTCTTCATATTTTTTGAAATCATTAGAAGCACTCTTAACATCATCTAGATTATCTCGTATAGGTTTAATATCTTTATTACTCTGACTTGATCTTAGGCTTATAACATTTGGCCTTTCTGTAAAGAAATGCCGATTTGGAGTGATTATATGATCTCGAAATTTAGATCTATCTGCTTCATCCATATATGGTATATTCTTTCTAAACACGGGTCCCGCATAATCATGTTTTATTCCCGTTGTTTGGACACTAGGAGTTTGCACGCGTCTGATGTTCCCGACGTTGGTCACACGGTCAACAACACCTTTACTCCATTTCTTATCTTCAATATGTTCTTTTTCTATAACTTTTGTAGTTTGTTCAAGTTGAGGTTCTTCGTTTGAGTTTTTTGTTCTCAAACTATTATTAATTGTTGGTTTTCTATGTGGCTTATAGTGATCTTGTTCTATTTCCACCCAGTCGCATGTTACCTGTGCCATGAGTAGCAACATGTGAGCCACAAGTAACGTGCGTGTCGTTGACATTATTCATCTGGCTGTGAACTGTCGTGTGACAAGGTTCAAGAGTAAGGCGGTGCAAACAGGGCTGTTCCCTAACAATGCCTACATATTCATACTGTTGCAAATAAAATACTAAATATATTGTGTTTAAGACCGAAAAAGAAAAATTATCTAAATATTTAGACTTAGCCCATGAGATTACCGTCATGTGGGACGTGAATGCGTCTATCATTATGCCGATAGTGATTTCAGTTAACGGTTTAATAGAGAAAACCCTCGACCAACACCTTAAGCTTCGCTTAGGTGTTGGATCAAGAACCGGATGGAGAAGTCAGTTTTACTTGACACAGCGCGTATTGTGAGGAGCTTCCTCAGTCTGGAGCCATAGCTACCGATGGCTTGGACTTTTGTCCCATCCTCGGAAGAGGGTTTTTTTAATATTTTTAAATGTATTTTTTTTATAACAATTTATATTTAAAAATGTAAAGTTTATTTCTCTTATGTAATATTGTGTTAATATTATAGTAATAAGTAATCATTGGTAAAATTCCTCATATCCTCAATCACGTTAAAACGAAAACTAACAGATGCCGAAGGAAAATACGATACTAATATAATAACAGGGAATATGAAAACATATTTCCTTTCTATCATTAACTTCTTTACTATAACTCACATGACTTTGTACGCTTACCACAACAGAATAAGTGATATGTGTTAAATACCTACCTACATATTTTCTTCAGAATTTTGCTTAAAATTTCTATAAAAAGAAAGAAAGCACAACCCTAATAATATAAATAACGCATCAACTCACTAAAGCACTCGATGCGTAAAATCGGTCTCGCTGAACACGCGTTAATCTCAAGTCATCGAAGTCACGGCCCCTTGACGTGTAACGAGCTGTTACATGTCGCTAACCACAATTGTCTCATTTATGTTGGAAGTTCAATACCTTTTATACATAGCAGGATCACTGGGCCGGTATCCGTTGGTTTATGCTACGCAGCATGCACTATCTTTAAATCTATAAACAATCTACTTCTGTAGTTTCGTTTCATCTAACACACAAAATGGTATTTACCTGTAATTTTGCAAAGAAATATTAAAGTTCAATTAAAGGAAACACAAAAATTTGAATTAAAACTGCATTTATTATGAAATCAATTATAACATATCGTTTAATTGCGACAATATCGTCTGTAATTAGAGCCTATATTATAGTGACCATTTAATTTTCACTAACACTAATGAAATATACCAAAATGTATAGAAGTGACGTCATTATAGCAACATATATAACAAACGTTATCAACACATACTTAAGAGGTTTTGTTTATGGTTACGTGTATTTTTAGGCCTTCAGGGCTGCCGATTTAAAATATCGTTTTTTCTTTAATTACTTTAATATAAAAATGTTAATTAATAAATACAGAAGCGCTTGTGCCCCACAAGGGTGTGACTGTAACTCGATGGTTGTGGGTCCGATCCCCACTCCAGGAAACGAAATATTTATTTAAATTTATACTTCCGTTACTTCGCTCTGGTACCGAGGCAAAAATGAGGTGTTGAGTTCCGCCATTCAACACGCAATGCCTCCAGAATTCGGCGGAAAGTGGGGAACGGAGGTTCTTAACACTATGTTCCCTCTGCCTACCCTGCTGTGTGCGGGATACAGCGTGAAGCTGATAAAAAAAAATGATAATAAATACAGGAATTAGGATTCATCCATACATAAATCATATGAAAATGAATATGGGAAGACTTTAGTATTTTATTGTTTTGGCCATTGTTTTTTTTCTACGATTCAAATGTTATTTTGACAAGTAACATTTCAAGATAGATGACTTTTTAAAAATATTATAATCTATTTATATTTTTTAAATATTTTTACTATCCATACATACAATAAATTGCAAATCAAGAAAATATATGTATGCAATAATAATATAGCAATTTAATAAAATAAAATTCTTGTATACTTTAAATATATAAAAAGCGACAATAATTTTAAATCAGTTAATAATAAGTAAAAAACAACAGTCAAATCTATCCAAATAAAATCTGTCTAAAAATATAATTGATAAAATATACAATTTTAAGAAATATTAGCGAATATTCATTACATTTTCTATACATATTACAAAAACTAGTTTAAAATCTAGATATTCACATTTGCCACTGGTTTTTTTTTAAATATAATAAAAAAATATTATGTTGGTCCAAAATATTGTACTTATAATTATTAGACAATATATAAAAGAAGGTACTTTGCAAACAAAGCAAAATATCAATTAATGTTTAATTCTGTTCTGTTCTGTTCTTTCTATTATGGCGTTCCGGGCGCGCCAAATGTTTAATTAACATTAAATATCATTGTGTTATAGATTTGTTGAAGGAGTTCCCTTCAAATGTGACGTGGCTTTTTTTGTATTGAATTTACTTAAAAAGTCCCTAAGCAAAAGAAGATAAAAGGTAACATTAAATTGTTATAAGGATAATATTGAACAGATGCTTTAATTGATGTCTTTGTGTAAAAATATTTGAAAAGTAAATTGTGATGTAACATTAATACTATAGTAGGAATGAATTAAAGCTGAGATAGTTGTGTTGCCATCTAAATAATATAGAAAAATATTCATAACAAAGCTAGACAATGACAATATACAAAGTTTCAGAAAAATATTTTGTCCCGTTTTTCACAGCCTTTGTTGTTTGCTGGAAATAAATTGCTAAAAAAAAGTCTGTTTTTATACAATTAATTAAAAAACATGTATAAAGTTGTAATATTTACATAAATTAAAATAAAAATAATAAAAAAGAAAAAGTTTATATAACACTTAAAAAAAATATAAGTAAAAAATGAGAGATCACAGAAAATAAAAGATGCATTAGAAATTATTTTAACAGTTTTAAATTATATACGAGTATGTGCTTATCAATAGATTAATTATTTTATATTGATTAACTTATACTAAAGAAGTAAAATTTTACAAAAAAAATGTATAGTTTTAGACCTAAGTTTAGAATTAGGCTGAATGTATTTGGGTCTTTGAGAAATTTTAAAATATATGAGATTAATACAACTACATTGACGCAGATA
This sequence comes from Heliconius cydno galanthus, assembly GCA_036379175.1. Taxonomy (NCBI): domain Eukaryota; kingdom Metazoa; phylum Arthropoda; class Insecta; order Lepidoptera; family Nymphalidae; genus Heliconius; species Heliconius cydno. The sequence continues at coordinate 266,132 of JAKRZM010000815.1, read as the reverse complement.
TTATTTTTTATATATTATTTTAAAATCCATTCTTAAACATAGCACTGGTTAAAATTATGCAGATATCCTGCATATATTATTTTAATTTAACACCTTACAGTTATTGATTCCATTCCAATAAATATAAATATTAATTCAGATATATTATATAAACAATTTGTCAATATTTTACATAATGTATTATAATAATAAGTATTCAACATACTTAACACATATATTGTTAACATATTGTAAAAACTTTATAAAGATTACAACCGTTGGCACTCAATGAAATAAAAAACTAGCATATTTGATTAATTGCAAAAGTAAGGCTTTGATTCTGTCACTTAATATGTAATGTTCTTTCTTAATATTCTATGATAATATATTTGTATTATTATGTTATTAGTTAACACTTATTTAGAAATATAAATATATCTACTTAGGCCGTCCTATGAGATACATATCTCATTACATACTTTAACATTTAGTTCTTTATGTATTTTTAGATATTAGTAAGATATAATTTTGTCTATATATACATATTTTATAATTACTAAAATGTTTTAAATGTAATCTTAAGTGATTCTGATGTCTGACAGATTGAAAAGATAGTGAATTTGAATTCTATATGGGGTGGTATTTCATCTTTGTATCTTATTCATCTTTATTTCCCCGGTTTATTCTGATTTGAAATTGGGAGTTATTTTTCACTACTTACTAAAAGTCTTTAAGCCAAGTGGAAATTGCGCTCTAAGATAATCACCAGAAACAGTGTTATAGATGATTTTAAAATGTTAAATTATAGACTTGGTTAATAATATTAATAAACTTATTCTAGTGAGTTTCATCTGAACGGATTATATAGCCATTGTAATGTATAAATTTCATTTATTTATATAAAATATGTATTTATCGTGTCTTATGAGATAATTTTATTAGATTTAGACCATATATATTCTAGATGGATTGAGAATAAAACGTATTACTCAAATAAATATACGAGTATATACATACATACATACATATAGTTATTAAATACAATTTTTTGACTGACTGATTAATTGTTATGTTACATTTTACATTAATAGATGAGAGTAATTGATGGATTCGAAAATGTATAATTTAATATATTAAAGACGCAACGCAAAAAATAATTAAAAAGAGTAAAATTAATTCAATATTAAGTATGTAATAATGCCTTAGCATTTAAAACATCAACATGTTTAACGGTCATTAAATCATTTTACTTATACCTGTATGTAATGTAGAACATTGGTTAAAGCGGCGCGGCGGTCAAACATCCAAAACACAAGTAAATTACAATCACATACGATTGTGAACAATACTACGACGACTGCTGTGGGAATGTTTCTTTAATTTATGTTTACGTACATGTAGTCTCTACACATTCATTCACAATAAATAGTGTAAAGAACTTACAAAACTTTGAAATAAGCCGTAATTTTTGATAGAATTGCGTTTAAATGTGGAAGGACCCTCATATATAAGAGTTAACCGTTCAACATACATTCATAGGATAACATAATTTGTAAATGCATTTTAAGCGACTACAGAATTATATAAATTATACAAAGTTACTAAGCAATAGCTGCGTCATACAAACACAAACACAATCACTAGTCAAATTTAAATCAACATTTTGTAATTGTCACTCAATTCAGTGTCTGTTTCATCGCACTTTGACGAGGAGCTTCCGCCAGCGCGTGCGCACGCCGCTTAGCCTCTTGTCCTTTTTTCTAAAATAAAAAACATAATTTTTGTAAATATTTTTGTAGATAAATTAATGCTATATTTCTTTTGATTTTTGGCATTGTAAGAAGGACAGACAGACTCTGTAGATTGTCAAATACGTAAATTGTCGGCGTTCGTCTGTAATGAGACTGTATCAAGCAAGCAAGCTGGAGGTTTTGTCTGTGGACTGTGGATTATGGACGAAGTTACTAAGACACGGAACTCCAGAGACTTATTATGAGATGGCACTGTCGACATCTATCGGGCGTGTCATCGACCTGGAGAGGTAGCAGGTAGCAGGCTAACATACTTAACGAGTAGGTGCACTCACGGTCAGCGTGGCTCGGGCGGCGTGGCGGGCGCAGCGGGCGTGGCAGGCGGCGTGGGCCCAGCGTGGCGTGCGTCGTCGCTGGGGTGCGTGAGGTAGCGCGCACCGACCCGTCGCTCGAGCGCGCACAGGTCGCGGAAGGCCTCGCGCGTCTGCAGCCACGCGTGCGCCGCGCACTTGTCCACCGAAAGGCGCTTGCGCTGTTTCACTTGGAGCAGGTTGTTTATGAGGTCGATGGCTGTGTAAACATGGGAAAACTATCAGACGAAACATATTACCATTTTATAGACCCATCGTGCAAAAGGGACAATATCTTAACTTAACGTTGTATGCCTAGCAGTGAAGTCAGAGAGCACTCTCTACATACCTCTTTCGCATCGTCCACTGTCATTAACCTCTTCATACAGGCCCTCCGGGGGGTCCTCATGCTTTTTACGTGACCTTCCTCCAGTGTTTTCGAAGGTCAACCGAGGCTCTCCTTACCTCTCTTACCGCTCACTTTTCCATTATAAATATTTTTTGCCGTTCTTTCATCATTCATTCCTTCGAGGTGCCCAAGCCAGCTGAGCATGTTCTTTGTCGTTCTCACCGTGACATCCAAGCTAGTACATGCCATTCTGTGTATCTCTTCATTGGAGATTCAATTGGCTAAGCTGACTAATCCACATATCTCAGGAGAGACAAATCGCATCTCCACAGCATTCATTTATCTTTATATTCATTTATTTCGGTAAATAAAAAATTTGATATTACTTATGTATAAGTTAATGATGACAATTTTAAGTCGTTATAATATGGTAATAAAATATACAGATAAAAAAGAAAAGCCATTGTGTCATGAGTACAATTCCCACTCAAGGAAATGAATGACATTCTTCTCTGTTAACAAGGTAAAGCGCGTGATTGAATTCCGCCACTTAACACATTATATCTCAAAAGTTTAACGGAAATCAAAGCGCTCAACATCAGGTTCCCTCTATTGAGCTTGTTATAAGCTGGATACAAGGTGAAACTAAATGAACCAGTGAAACTAAAAGAACTAGTCAAACTCACCCTCAGCCGATATCTCCCTCCACGGCGCAGGTGGATACATGAAAGCTGCGTTTTGTATCTGCTCATTGATATCCTCGTCTTCGTTGAAGGGGAATGTTCCAGATAGAGATACATATACTATGACCCCCACTGACCACATATCTAGGGAACGATTATAGCCTTTGTTGCGGAGGACTTCTGGGGCTACAAGAGTAAAAAAACAGTATTAATTAATAATATGGCCCAGGAGCACATCGTGCGACAGTAATCACGACAGGTTTTGGATTCGATTCCTAGACAGACACTCCGTACCCATGAATACATTTCCGTTCTGTCATATTTTCCGCCGATTTCTGGAGACATTGCGTGCTGACCTGATGCTGCGCTTTTCTTCGTTACCAGAGCATAGAAATGAAAATATTAGATATTTCACTTCCTCAAATGGAAATGAAGCTCATAACTCTGTCGCAAAATTAAATACTTTAAGTAAAACAAAACACACGCTCTATACAGTACCAAGGTAAGCGGGGGTTCCCACGACGGACCGTCTAAAGGACTTTTCCCCAATGATCCTCGCAAAGCCGAAGTCACAGAGCTTCACTTGCGGAAACTCTTCGTCAGAGGAGAGTAATACATTTTCTGGTTTTAGATCGCAGTGGACTATGTTTTTCTCGTGGAGGTGCTTCAGCGCTACTAAGATCTGAAATGTTTTAAGTTAAATAGTAAAATTAGTCCTTTTTACTTCTAATAAGACCTCATAGACCTTTGCATGTACATATAAAAATCTAGAAATTAAGAAAAGTTATTTGTATCTTTTAAGAAATATTCTATCTTTTATATATTTTGCAGCTAAAAATCAAGTAGAACTTATTAAAAAAAATACAAACCTGCGCCACCAAAAATTTCGTGATCCTCTCACTCAACCGACCTTTCTCGTGAGACAGTATCATTTCCAGCATGTCCCCTTTCAATTTTTCCATTACCACGAAGATCCTCTCGGGCGTCTCGAACATTCTCTCGAGATTTACGACTCCTGGGTGCGAGAGGTTCTGGAGTATCGCTACCTCATTTTTGAGTTGGGCCTCTTGTTTTGTTGGAAAACGGAGTTTGTCTATAACCTGAGGGTGATTACAATGTTTAATAAGTGGCTGCTGTATTGTTATTTTTAGAGATTGTGAGGGTTTAGAAATAGGTGGATATAAGATAAATAGATATTAAGGATATATGAGAGGGAGAGAGTAAGAGAGAGAGAGAGAGCGCGGGAGAGATAAAGAGAACGAGAGCGAGAAGATAATTTCAGTGTGTCATAAGTGTTTATTTTTTCATTTAATTTATTCTTTTATTATAGTATTTTGAAAATTCTTTATACTATTTTGTTTGCCTAATAAGGTAAGTTATAAATTTATAAAATGAACATTTCCTTATATTAAATTTTGTATATAACAATCAAAACACTAATTATATCAAATACACAATAAAGTTAGAGTAATTGCATGTTGCCAAACTAGTAGCAATTTTATTATACTTCAGAATGTCTATATGGTATGTTGTATAACATTGTTCAATTCGTGTTAATTATAAAAATAACAAGAACACAGTTGGTTTGACGAGTCATGGCGGGATACATACTGGTTATAAGCACTGTACCAAGCAATAAGAAATAATACCTTAATAGCAACAGCCCTCGCACTAGCCCTATGCATCCCCCCATAAACTATGCCGAACTGTCCAGAGCCGAGCACCTCGTCGGGGTGTATGCGGTACAACTGTGCCATCTGTGCGACACGTTCTCCTTTATTGTCCTCGTCTGTTGCATTTGTAGTGGCTAAAGATGTGATAGGTGATGATCCAGGGAGCGGTGAGTTAGAAGGTAAACGAAACATAAAAAGTTATTTATGAGAACTTATGTTACCCGTAACGTTTATAAAAATAGAATATATTAAATGCCTTAAATTATACTTTTAGTATTTTTTTTAGCTTCACGCTGTATTCCGAACACAGCAGGGTGGATAGAGGGAACTTAGTGTTAAGCAGTCTGTTCACACGGTGCCTGCGCCACAACTGGCTTCTAATTATTTATTTAATAAATAAATTACATGTAAAAGTACCTATAAAGCACCTCATTTTCAAACTTTTCATCCATTTTAATACTAATAAATTATTGTGCAAATTTTATATTTCATATAATCTAACTCAAAATAACAAATATAAAAAAAATTGCTTTTTTTAGAGTGATGGTTACAGACAACACAATAAATAGACATAAAAACTGAAACAAAAGTTAGAGAACTTTTGTTTCCTTTGTTTACATTTTGTCGCAAGCCCAAATGAAATAGACTATAAGTAACCTAACAACAAAACAAAAATGATACCAGTACGCATATGAGATAACAAATAATAATTTAATAAAAAAGATAATAAAAATCTTTATTAGGAACTAAAATAACAAGGGTACAACAATTAAATATGTTCGATAATGTCCACATTAGTGGGAACTGTATTGCAGTTTAAAAAGCTGTTTCACCACGATTTTTCTCAATAGCGCCCACCTAAACCTCGGGCTTGGGGTTTAGCTGAATCACCTGAACCCCCATATCAAAGAGTTCCAAAAATTCAACCTCATTACCACACCACAGTATATTAAAAGAATTCTTACCAGAATGCGTATGAGGCATTAAGGCATGTCTCAGAGCCGTCTCCCACGACCTCGCGAGATACGCGCCAACCCCCGAGTCGGGGGGCGGCAGGGGGTTGGCAGCGGCTGCACCCCCGTTACTTGAGCCCCCCGACCCCCCAGCACCCCACGAGGGGTCCACGCCCACTAGGTAGTCCACGTTGGCGGTGCGTAGCTCGAAACAGTGCATCACATCTGTAAATGTTAGTATATATTTTTTCCATATTTCATGTAAATAGAACTAGAATTTTGAAACATTTCAGGTTTTTTTTCATTTTATTTGTGGATAGAAAAAATTGATTCTTATAACTTGAACTTTAATTGATTCCTATGTAACTGGATTTTTCTTCTCGTATAGATACGATTTATGTCAATTTCATTTTTTTCATTAAATATGTAATTAAACATTAAACTTTTATGTTTTTGTATATTTTTTTTATACTATTAGTTATACGATACCTGAGCAAAAGGTATTTTCTAAGTTCCGCTGAAGTACTAGATATCTATTTGGAAATAATTCAAATTCAATTAAATATTATTATTTGGTAGTCCCGATTTTTTTAAAACTGACAAGTCTTCATTAACCAATAACAGAAAACAGAGAGCTTAGACACTAACCAGACTGCGGTGTCCGAGCTGTATCGACCGCAAGTATTTCATTAAGTGGTATTTCCTTGTAATACTTGGTTCCGTGTTCCGATGTGAATAATGTCACTGATTTACTGTCCAGGCGCCAGTAGTGACGTTTAATCTGTGGAAAGGTATTTTTTTTGAGGTAAAGTTATGTACAGTAACGAGGCAAAGTGTGAACACAGGAACAGAAGTGTCTTGAGCCTTGAGCCTTGGTTGTGGGTTCGATTTCCAATAGAGGAAATCAATTATTTAATATTTTCATTTCTTCGCTCTGGTATCAAAGTAAAGCGCGGCGTGGAATTCCGCATCTTAACAAGCAATGCCTACGGAATTCGGCGAAAGATAAACAGAAAGGAATGTTTTAATGGGGACGGCTTCCCAACATTATTATCTGATTTTTACTCACAGTTTTATCTTTATTAGTGAAGTGCACGAGCCATCCTTCTTTCAGCCATTGTCCGTCTTTCTTTTTCGTATGCTTCACAGACTGAACTATCCTCATTAGGGGGATGTTTGCACTTGGGGATGAAGACGAACTGAAACGGTATATAAGCATCAATAAATTCGTTATTCTTTAACTATCATCACTTTAAAGTTATTAAACTATTATTCTGTATTTTTTTGCATAATTATAAGTATATTTTTGAAGTTGGTTTTCTTTAAATTAGATTTTCCTATGATTAATTCCTGTTTTGAAGCGTTTTATAATTGAATAAAAACATTTTTTTATTTTTAAGGTATGATAATCCTAAACACATATCAAAATCGTCTTAGCGGGATGTCGACGTTAAATTTAGTTGAGCATAACTTTCGATATCTTACTGAAAGAGTTGGATTACATTATTACGAGTACATAGTATAAATGACAAAATATTTAAAGTACATTTAAATTGTCGTATAGTTAGTTACCTGCTGGGTCTGCTGGCGGCGTGCTCGGAGCTGACGTCGCGTTGAGGCTCCTCGTCCTCCTCGGGCTTGAGAGTTGGTTGCTGGAAACACCATCATACGCATTATGTTATTTTTATAAGTAATAGAGAATCAAAAAGTGACGTAGAAGTTGCAAATCTCCGGTGTTAGGTAATTAGACTTTTACAAATAGACAATAGATAGAAAATTAACTTTTTTAAAATTATTATACAACAAAACATATCTGTAAAAAGAAAACTGAAAACAGTTTATTTTACAGCCAGCAGGTAATCGGTCTTGTTACATTACGTTGTATAATCTTTTTGTATGTAAGCTTTCGAACAGTGATCTTATAGTGGTATGGGTAGTGGCATGGTAGTGTAGTGTTGGTGGTGGTGCTAGTGGTCACCTCGGTGTCGTGGTCGTCGTCGGAGTCGTCGTCGTGGGGCGCGCGCGGCTCCGACACTTCGCTACTTGTGCTACAGCTGTCGTGGTTCTCTCCTGTCACATTTATTATTAAAGGCTTTATTACACCAATATAAGAATAACAAAACAAAAAAAGATATGTTATATTTATTATGGAATAGAATAAGAATTATTGCAATTTTAGTTAAAGGGCATTAAAACAGTGCAACTTGCTGTTTAGTTTTTTTTATAATGTAACAAAATAATTCCTTTAGCAGTTATACCAGTTATTCTTATTCTGCTTTTTAATTGTTTATTATTGCAGAGACTATGTTGATTCTGTGGTATATGTTATTTAAGTCCCAATATTTTGGAACTATATAATTTGATAGACCTGTCAAAGTTTACGTTAACGTTAGGTTTACATTTGCAATCACGAGTCATTACTGTTGCAAAATAAAAAAATCTATTAAAATTATCAATAATTGCAACAAAAATGAATGACAATCTGGCACCTTCCACCACTCACCGTGATGGTCTCGCACCTCCCCCCCACAATCTCTGGGCACGGCGGGCAAACACTTGCGGTGCGCGTTGTAATGACAGTCCCCACATTGAAACCCTTGCTTGAATAGTCCTCGCAGTAATTTCTTGCACAAACGACAAACTGTGGGACGTGTGTATGTGTGCACTTGGAATGTATGGGGGATTCCCCCGCGAGAGCTCGATACTCCAATTGTGCTTGCCTGTTATAAGGGAATTAAAAAAATATGTTTTCTTTCATTGTGTGTTATGTGAATATTATATAGATAAGCAAAGTATTCCAAAATTCGGGTATAAAAAAAATGCATATATGGCCACAGATATAGACCCATGGAAATTATTTGATCAATACTAATTTCATAGAATGTTGCAATAGAACCGACTAACCAATTAAGAATATATTCATTATTATTAGTTTTATTACTTATCTTAGAATTTTATATTAATTACAAATTATAAAAAAAATGTTATAAAAACAATGACTATATAAGACTAAAAATAAAAAAAAACAAAAGTTCATTCCGAATAACAATTGGGACCCATTTAGATTGTACAGGGCTCCTTCTGAAGATATAATTGGTTGAAGAATAGGTCCCTTATATATGTACATTCCTAATTCGATCTAATATTTACTTTTTTATTCAAGTATATTGTTTAGGTTTAGGTACCAGTCTCAGTCAGTGCAACGTTTTTAAATTCGTAACCCAGGAGAAATATTGATATATCTTAAAAATATCCAAGAAGTATAAAAAAAGAAAGTGTAAAAGTAATATCTTTCTATTTGCAAAACGCAAAAAGCTTGTAAATATAAAAATATATTAAAAAAAATATCAAAATATTCTTATACTTCATGAATTTATATGATTGTCTTTAGATTATTTAAAGTTAATAAATAGCACTGGATGATGGGTACCAAGGAATTCGAAATAAAAGGCCAAAAGTTACTATCAAAATTTTATTAACAAAATAAATTGAAGCGTTACAATGCTCCTGATACCCACCACCCTTGTGCGTTATTGTTAAAAAAACTTAACTATAAATAATCTGGAATATATGTATATATTTTTCATATTTTCAACTTAAACTGCTTTTAACAAATAATATATATACATTATCTTTCAAATGTCAACATCTAAACTCTCTTTATTATCTGTTGAAAATAGTTTTAGTATAATATTTTTAATTAAGGAAATTATTGAATACTTGTTTTGTAAAATATTGTAAAAAAATTGAGTCAATAAAACTCATAAAGTAATAATAAAAAAATGGAATGTCTAAAACAACCTTGATTATTAAAATTATTTAAATCAGAAAAATATTTAAATATACATAGTATTTATTGAATATTATTTTAATTTATTCACTTCAGTGTAAATATAATATGATTTATAATAATTAGATTTTTGTGACCACAGATAAAAAATATATTTGACTTATCATTATTTTGTATAATATTTAATACATAATTAATTATTCGTTATAATTAGTATTCGTTAATTTGTTACTTTGTAGTTTATTTTAATTAAGTAAGTTAAGTAAAGTTAAGTTAAGTAAATATTTATCTTATTTCTATATTAAATTTACTTATTAATTGTGTCAATCTATAATACGCATTTCTATAGTAAATGGTGATAAACAACGTTTTTATTTATTTTATTTTAGAACGTATTTAACTTTTTTTTATTGGTATATATCAGACCTCAATGAACGGATATAACAATATAGTCAAAAATCTAAATACTATTAATAGTAGTAAAAATTAACATAATGTTTAAATTATTAAATATTATACAACTACAACTTATTTAGTTTCACTTTTATTTTTCATAAGTTTTGCCACATACTCCTCCTTGTTACTAAAATTAACTATAAAAATTGTAACATTAAATAATCATACATATAATCATTAACATATTAATATGTTCAAACATCTTCTTTTTAATTATTTTATTTTGTTTAATAAAGTTATTTTTAACGAATATTTGTTTATACACTAACAATTTTAAGCCAATATAAACATGTAAGATATCAAGTAATGAAAATTTTAGAAAAAAAAATAAAAAATAACGTTAATAAAGTGTTGTTTCAAAAAAAGGAAAGAAAAATTTTAAAAAACGTAGCAGGATTTGACTCCGTGCCACTTGGAAATAGTCCAAGCACACTGATCACAAAGTCATACATTTTGCTTGAGCTCCGTGCTAGTGGTCAGAATCGTTGGCCGGCTTCGAATAGGCGCGGGTGCTTGAAAAAGAAATGAAACCACTAGTCCCTATTCCCAGACACAAGCTGAGCCAATTTCCTTACCAGCGAGTCATCGTCGTGCGAGTGGGCCGACGAGCGTGAAGGGCTGCGGGGCGCGCCGCTAGGCCTTCGTCCCCCGACGCTGCCTGTAGCCCCCCCGGCTCCCCCGCTGGTTGAACTCGCGACCACCGGCGACTCGCAGTTGGATGGCACTTTCACTGCGCACCTTTTGTGGTAATTCAGGCCGCAACCTATATATTTAAAGTAAATTTTAAAATAGTTTTGAAAAAAGGCAAGCTTCAAGATTCACATCATGAAAATATTCAAGCTAATCGGAGGTCACCTTGCCCTCTGCCCTATGCAGGGTATACACTATACAAGAATTCTTAGTCATTTTCCTAATTATTGTTTGAAGGTGAAATATTTTTTTTTATAAAAAAAAACATAAAACCCGGCTGACTGACGAATTAACATTCAGAATTAACAATTAAACCTTCATAAGAAAAACTTGTAAAAATTAAATTGGTAAATTCCTGAAGGAAAGTTCCCGACTGTTACTCCTAATGAACAATTGCATTTGTATTGTTTTTAGTTCGTGGTTTGCTGTTTTTTTTACTAATATAATTAAAATATTATATAATTAGAATACTTAGTGAAAAAAGTTTCTTGTATTATAATATTTAATGATTACCTTCACATTTGAGTCCTTGGCGCACCAACCCGAACAGCATTTCCCCGCAAAAGTCGCAGAACGTGGGCGCCTTGTACGAGTGCACGGCCAGCGCGTGCGGCCGCGGCGCCGGCGGCTGCTCCACGCCGTCGCATAGCAGTGCTGGAGGAGAAACAAATACTATGAATTTAAAATTAAATCAGCCTCACGCTGTACCCCGCACACAGCAGGGTAGGCAGAGGGAACCTAGTGTTAAGACACTCCGTTCCCCACTTTCCACCGAATTTCTGGAGGCATTGCGTGTTGAGTAGCGGAACTCAAAGCCGCGTCTTACCTCGACCCCAGAACGGAGAAGAAAAAGTTTAATTTCCTCTAGTGGGGATCGAACCCACAACCAGTCGCGTTTACAGTCACACTTTGTACCTCTGCGCCACGATTGCTCCCAAATTTAAAGTAAGCAAAAAATATGCTTGATTATATATATATACTAGCGTCTGCGTAAACTACGTTATTATTAATTCCTGTCTCCATCCTATAAGTGACGTCCATGCAAAATTTGAGACTCCTAGCATTTGTAGTAACGAAGTTTCATACAAACTTTCAACTTTAAAAACAACCCCTTAGAAGTCGAATATTGCAAATTCCCGTCTTAGCGAGCACCTACGTCCTATAAGTAACTCCTATGCAAAATTTCAGATTCCTAGCACTTGTAGTTTCTGAGATTTCGTGATGAGTGAGTGACCTTTCGATTTTATATATATAGATATATATTAGATTTATAAATTACATACAAACAACTTACACGCTATAGTTGTAACGTGTAAGTTTGATAATTTAAATACGCGAATATTTTTTCACTTAAAATCGATTAATTTTCAACAAAAATAAATTTATAGCCACATCTAGACGAAGTATATAAAATACGTAATACATACGGTTAGCGGTGAGGACGATCTCAACAAGCGTCTCATCAGTGACGTCTGTGGCGGAGCTGACGAGCTGCAGCACGTTCGGCGAGCAGTAGTCGTGCCGGAACAGCAGGATGCGGTCTGACAGACGGTTCAGACCGTTGTCGGGAATCTGGAAGGGGAAAGAAAAACCTTAGAATACAAAAACTATATTATATACTTATTTACACAACTTGTAAATATAAATTGATGAAACAATTCCTTATCTGCAGTGATATATGCATCTACGTTCGTCTTCTTTAAATTTCGTTTAAAGCTACAATGAAGACTTGAACATTATTATGTCAGTAATCTATTCATGAAATATATGTAAATCCTTTAAACAACTTCTACGAATATGTCCCACAGATCAGTCAGACCCTGCGGCGCATATGTACCTTTTCATGCACAAACTTGACGGCCAGCTCCTTGAGGTGCGCGAGCGTGAGGCGGTGTGCGGGCGCGGACACGGCATCGCGCAGCACGCCCAGCTGGAACAGGAATGTCACCTCGTCCTCCATCCTCTAATCCAAGAGTACCTGTACAACAAATAGGTTAACAATTAAAAAATATACTTCTAGATATATCATAGTTTCCCCCAGTTACTTTGGGTGACGACTAATGTAAAATGTATGATAATTGTTGGAATCAATGTAACAGAGGATCATCAGTGGACGAAGATGGGCTGGTGGTTGTAATGATGATAAAAATGTTGTAGTTTAATTTAAAAAGAATACAATTAATTTACTTTAACTTAGTGTGCCGTACGAACTTACAGTCTAAATGTATGTTATTTTATGTAGAACCCATTAATTTTTCCTGCCGGACTTTTATTTTTGTATAGACCATTGTTAAGTGTGAAAAATGAAGCAAACTACAATAATTTAAAACGTAATACCGACCGCTTAACCCGCATGAGCCGCGTGACCCGGACTCGAATGTGTTATGTAAGCCTCAGTTTTCGGGTGCACGTAGACTGAAGGTGAATCAAATCAATCTATCGTCAGGTTAAAGGGCCACTGCGTAGTTGTGAGCTACGAGCTGTATGCATTGATAAGTATTATTGGTAATTACGAAAATACCACTTTCTGCAATAACACTGATTACTTATTGGAATTATCAAATATGAATTATTGTTTGTATGCCTACAATATAAATTACGTCTCGAAAAGAAGATAGTTATAAATGTTATAATAATGTAGACATATAAATATTTGTAAGATATATGTTGTATTTCGGTATTTTTGTAGCACTGTTAAATAAAAATGTATATAATTTCATACTACTTAATTTTGTATCTGCAACCCAATATGGTGAACATTACCCCGACGCGACTGTACAACGAGCTAGACGCTAGACGGGGTCCATTACTTGTGATACCAGCTTTGGTTTCAGCGATAGCGTCTCCTTCATTAATTACGTTACAATGTAGTGTTGAGGCCAGTCGTGGCGCAGGGGCACTAAGTGTGAGTGTTCGATTCCTACTCGAGGAAATGAAATATTTTTATTCAATTTATATTTCCATTTCTTCGCTCTGATGTTGAGATGGGAAACTCAGCACCCAATTCCTCTAGAATTCGGCGGAAAGTGGGGAACACTTTAAAAATTATTTGTTACAAGAAATTTTTTGGAATTACTATAACTATGTTGAAATTACGTACCGAAAAATAAAGAAATATTTTTTATATAGCGGTAAAACGTATATTTTACTAAACTGAGTGATTCAAGATAATTTTTATTTATATATACACAAGAGTGATCAGTATATTTTAATTTCCTCGCTCTGGTAACGAGGTAAAGCGCGGCGTGAACTCCTTCCACTCAACCGTAATACAGCCAGAATTCATCGGAAAGTGAGAAACGGAAGTGCCCTAATGGGAAAGGAGTGGCGTGCGGCGTGTCTCAACACTTCGTTCCCTGATTCGATCTGTCTAAGTAGCTACGTGCGGAATACAGCGGGAAGCTAAAAAAGTTAAGACATTTGCTATAAATATCTTTATTGTTACGTGGATAAGGAAAAGTATAATATAAATACATCGTGCTGATACGACCATTCATATTCAACATATTATATTTGAAAGCCTAAGTAATTGTAAGACGATACATTCTAAATAAGCCGAGTGAAGCATAATGTATCGTCATTTATAAAAAGAGAGAAAAATACTCAAAAATAGGTCAAACGCTTTATAAGATAAGTAAGTAATTGAGACTTTAATATTTGTGTTCCGCCTCATTTTCCAATAACAACTAATATAAAGAAATTAAATTGACCTCAAAATGTAAGGTTTTAACTTAAATTATGCCCTAATTTCATTAAGTTGATATGTGTAGATGTAGATGAGTGTAATGTTATAATAGCCTAGAGATTTCTTCTATAAATGGGATTAGCGCGATACACCAAACAAATTCTTCAGTTTTTAGTATGAAAGGTACAGATAGATAGGTTTGTTTATACTAACACTACTGTCAGTGAGACAATGAAAATATTTAATTTTCCCGAGTTCGATTCTAAACCCACACAACCATCGATGTGTCGTTACGCACTGCAGCCACGACGGCCTCCATTTGGCTTCTATTTAGTAACCTGCGACTAGGTGATAGGGAATGCGAATTGAGCTTCTAAATACAAAGTCATTGACCTCACCACGTGTTCGCAACTGCTCACTCGGTCAAGCGTCAACCAGCTGAGATAAGTCAATAACCCAATTTATGTCAATGTATGTAGTATTTACATATGTAATGAAATCAAACAAATTTTACAATGTATTAATTCGTATTTCTCTTTTTGTTGAGTCAGTACCTAGTATATACCTAGTTATTATAAAAATAAACATATAGTTAGAATAAACTTTAAAAAATCCACTAAAATATATTATATAAGTTCTATAAGCGCACGTGCACGGTCCAAGTTACCTTTTGGACTTAGAATGTATCATGTTATTTAATTAGGGGACAGAAGTGGCTCAATCTGATCGCAATATCTTAACACTAGGTCCCCAGGTTCCCTATGCCTACCTAAATGTATTCCGTTATATCTCGTAGAGCGTGAAGCTGAAAAAGCGAGTAAAAGTTAGTGTATGATAAAATATAAATCTGTTTTTTCTCCCCGATAACACCAAGGTGACGTCAGAATTGGCGTTAGAAAAATACAATAATATGTTTACATTTACTTAGATCTATTGCGTATGAAAATGTTACAATAAAATTCTTGTAATTTCAATGTAGGTAGTATTTGGCTTCTAAGATTAGGTACTACTGGTGAGAGCAACGCCCTATCTATCACATTTTTTTTATGACGATAACGCCAACACGACTGCGGTGACGTGATCTGTTTATATTTATCAGGATGATGCAGATTCGAATACATATTGACTAGTAGGTTACGTATTCAAAAGGTGTAAAAAAATATATGTAAGCAACTTATAAGGTACCTCAGTGCCTTTTGTTACATATTAGTATGCATTTTTAATGTGTATACAGACGTACTACTAAATGAAAAACTGCAGTAAATAACTAATTTCACCGAAAGGGAATCAAAGCCACAACCGTCGCGCTTATAGACAGATTATGGGCCACTGCGTCACGACAGCTTCATCAGCATAATAATTAATTCTAATATTAATCATTTACAAATTACATTAAAAATAATATTTTTTCGGGTCGGTATGTAGAGAAGTTGCAGTGCTAGTAGCATTTAGTTCTCCACCTGGGCGGAACACAACGCAGCACTCTAGCCTTATATATCTCTCTAGATCATTGAGCCTCCATGCCTAATATTCATACATACATAAATTCTTCAATTACGATTATATAACCCAATACTAATACTATACGAGATTTCTCAGTCAGTGTAAGAACTTTTTTATCTAAACAAAACATTGAATGTCATACACCTACGAGTACGTCCGAATTAGTATTAATAAATATGACGTGTCTTGAGCACGTTTTATAATACACGAGACCTTGTAAGCGCGACGGTTGTAAGATCGATTTCCACTAAGGGGAATTCATCCGATCTCCATTTCCTCGCTTTGGTAACAAGACAGCGCGAGGCTCCAGACGCAATGTCTCGAATGTTGGGCGTGCGTGGCGTGCGTGAGGACCGAAGTTTCTTGGCACTAAGTTGCCTCTCCCAATGTGGTATAGAGTGTGAAGCAAAAAAAAACATATCCTCTCAAATCTCCAGTAAAAAATACCTTTAGCAATATTTTACAAGGATCGCAGTCTGGGGTCGCTGGGGTCACTACCCCCAAGGCATTGTTATATACACGTGCCACCAGCCACCTTGACCCCGCGCTAATACCAGCGATAAACGGCCTGCCTTTGTTTTGGAGATAAAGAATTTCACAATGTGTTTAGATTTGTTGAGAAAAGATCGACCTCTCATTATAATGACAATGTAAACATTTCATTTTCTGGATGAATAATACCATTTATTGGTGCGTAGTTGTATTACGTTACTTTTTTTCTTCTTTAGTTACTATCATATATACTATAAAATTTTTTGATACCTCACGAGCATTACAAAAAAGATTTTTACAAAAATCATCAAAAGAGGCCGTCGCGGCGCAGCGGCACAAGGGTGTGATTGTAAATTTGTAATGCGACGTTTGTGGGTTCGATTCCCACTCGAGGAAATGAAATATTTATCTAAATTTCTATTTCCATTTCTTCGCTCTGGTTTCGTTGCGAAGCGGGGCGTCGAGTCCCGCTACTCAACACGCAATGCCTCCAAAATTCGGAGGGAAGTTGGGAACGGAGGGAAGTTGGGAACTAGTTTCCCTGCTGTGTGCGGGATACAGCGTGATTATTTTTTGGTAGGCATAGAGTAACTGGGATCACAACGCTACGTTTGTCTTGCGAGAGCGGGAAAAAGAAAATCATTTATTCGACATTTCAATCGAACCCACAACCAAGTACCTATCTATATTTAGATGCTGTCACAGGGCTCCACGAGGGCCTCAAATTTATTATCTTCATTATACTAACTATATCCTGTGCTTGTTAAGTAAATTAGTTTGTCCCAATTACACAGTATACCCACCAGTTAATCTGATAGTCAGGTCATTTAAAGGCAGCTGTAAATTATATTACGATTTAGAATACTAACAAGGCAACTGCTTTGAATAGAATTAGGGATAGTATATTTTTTTGCCTTCACGCTAATAGAACCGAAAACAATTTTTTTTTAATTTTTGTCAGTTTGTCTGTGCACGCTAATATTATAACTGGCTAAACCGATTTCAGTGCAATTTAGAATATTATATTTTGACAAATTACTCTAAACACAGCGTCAGCTTCACGCTGTAACTGGCACGCAGCAGGATAGGCAGAGAGGAACCTAGTGTTCAATCCTTCAATCCCTATCCGCCGTAGTCTGGAGGCATTACGTGGAGGCAACACCGCGTTTTCGTCCAAACACAGTGTTCGTTTTTTTTAAACGGTTCACAAAAAAGAAATCATCAATATAAACTATTATATTATTGAAAAGGACTATTGCTTTTCACCTACTAGTAACAGCGTACTATTTGACAAAACGCCCTGCGCAGGCGCTGCAGGTCACTGTCAGATAATGCTAGTTTACTAGCTCGAGGCGTGCGCGGCTCTCTATGTTGCTAGCTTGCCGTTTGCTATCGGCGATGTAGAGTCAGTCAGTCGTAGACCATGGGGTCAATGCGGGGTCACACTTAGGACTACTATAAATGGAAATTAAAATTAGAGGTAATACATCGATAATGTTTACAAATTAAGGAAATCTTTTTACTTATATTGCGACGGTTGTGTGTTCGATTCCCACTCGAAAGCATTAATTATATTCATTTCCTCGCTCTGTTTGCTCTGGCAAAGTGTTAAAATTATATATTTTTTTAATAAACAAGGAGTTGTCTATAATAAGTTCTTCTTGTTAACTCTACTAAGCAAAAAATTTGCCTGAAACTGCAAAAATATGTCCAATGTACGTACATATTATGTCCAATGTAATTCTTAAAATGTTTTTTTAATAAGCAACATAATTAGAGACTTAATAATCAGTTACATAATTATATTATACAAATTACAATAAGTTTTGTATGTTTTTTGTAGTTTTACGCTGTGGGTATAGCAGGATGGGCAGAGGTATCCTTGGGGTAAGATGTTGAGACACTTCGCATCTCATTATCCATCCGCTTTCTTATTACCAAAGCAGAGAAATTAAAATAATTCATTCCCACGTGTGAGAATCCAACCTGCAATCTCCTCATCTTGTTTACAATAAAATGATGCTGCCTCTTAATTTTAAAGATTAAAGTAGACTAGTAGGTAATTCAATAAATACTCGGCGTGTAAATAAGCATAGTTTACGAGAGTGACCCTCGCCTTAATCAATCATAACATGCTTAAAACAAACAAGCGTTGCATTCGATAAAATAATTGAGAAAGTTCATATTATCAAAGATACTTTATAAATATATAACATACGACATAGTTATATAATGTATAATATTATAACAAAAAATAAATGTATATAACTCTATAGTTCTAAAGAACTACAAAAAGAGCTGAAAATTAAATATTTAACTAAATTTACATTTTCATTTCTTTACTCTAGTGACGAGGGAGAGCGCGGCGTTGATTTCCGCCACTCAACACGCAATCCCACCAGAATTCGGCGGGAAATAGGGAAAGGAGTCTCCCAACACTAGGTATAGGTGTGTGGAATACAGCGTGGATTTTGTAAAAATATTTTTCCACCTTTAGTAAAAATATCTAGTGTGTTCTTTCNCTCGCCTTAATCAATCATAACATGCTTAAAACAAACAAGCGTTGCATTCGATAAAATAATTGAGAAAGTTCATATTATCAAAGATACTTTATAAATATATAAAATACGACAAAGTTATATAATGTATAATGTTATAACAAAAAAATAAATGTATATAACTCTATAGTTCTAAAGAACTACAAAAAGAACTGAAAATTAAATATTTAACTAAATTTACATTTTCGTTTCTTTACTCTGGTGACGAGGGAGCGCGCACTCAACACGCAATTCCACCAGAATTCCGCGGGAAATGGGGAAAGGAGTGTCCCAACACTAGGTGTGTGGGATACAGGGTGGAGCTGATTTTTTAAAAATATTTTTCCACCTTTGGTAAAAATATCTGATGTATTCTTTCGTAGTAAGAGAACATAAAAGCTCTTAGTTCTGAACTGTGGCAGCGAAAAGCTATCGTCCGGTCGAAAGTAGCATAAAGTGCTATGTAATCTATGTGGAGTAGTCGCTAGTTGAAGACTACCGAGAAGCAAGTACTAGGTGCAAAAAAATATATTTTAAACTATTTTACATTTGTTCAGCACTTTACGTTTTTACAGGCAGCAGGGCAGGCTAGGTGGGCTGAGAGCACTTAGTGTCAAAACACTCGTTCCCTAGATATAAATTATATACCTATCTACGACCCAAAAGGATATCTCAAAATTGATTCGAAGAATGTAACATCATCGAAGATCTTCCGTTTCCTTGGCCTTATCGATTCTATATTTTTAATACTGTCACTTTCTTTGTGTTTTGTTACAGTTATTTTCCGAATTATTTTTTATTTAACTTACTAATTATAGTGGACACCGTACGGTAGACACTGTGCTGAGTTGCCGGATCGTGACACGAGGCGCACGTCGAGACACTCCGAGACGTGCATTTAGCTATTTTGTCACGTAGCCGTGGAATTGTTGACGCACATATATACACACTATGTATGTATGTATGTATGTATGTACCACAACTATGCAGTGGCTATTCTATATATTAAAATAGAAAATATTGGTATAACCTGTCTTAGGATATATATATATAATTTATGCTATACCTACTACACTGCCCCAAGAAGGCAGCATGCAATTTCAGAATCTACGGTGGAAGGGACTGCGCTCCTTTTATGGGTACCTACAGCATATATGTATTGTAAAATATTTGAAACCTGCACCTAATCAAGATGTCCAACATTTTAGACCACACCTACTGTATCACGTGTGAGGCAGTAATGAATTACGTCGCCGATCTGCGTCTGTTTGCGTTATTCTTAACAATTGCCGATTTAGTTTACAATGATAATTTTACGATTCATTTTGTTTGAATAATGTACTTTTTCCTTTTTGGTAAACTTTATTTAATTTTATTAGTATTCACTCCCTCTAGTGGGAATCGAACCCACAACCGTCCCTTGTGCCGCTGCGCCACGATGGCCTCCTCTTACTTCATAATACAGTTTACCTATTTATTTAGCTAAGAGGTTTTTCACATAAAACTGTTAATTTACCTAATATACGTGTACGAGGGGCGTACACGTGCTACGTTCGATTTTTATTGCAGTAAATAACAGCCGGAATCATTTTTCAACTTCTATTTTGATACTAGCAGAACACTCAGTTCTGAAAAAAAAACGATTCATCGATTTGGAAATACAATTTTAATTTATTTAGAATTTTTTTCAATAGTTCTTATGGTTATCTACAAAAATGCAAAAATATATGAATATAAGAAAAATTACTTTTAAGTAGTTACGTATAATACATAAAACAAATATCTGTAATAATATAATAAGTAGTTTTCCCTGACGACAGTGCGTTGTTACGGTGAATTGCTTGTATTCTTGTTGAATATGAATGTCTTCAATATATGTATATCTTTAGTATATTTATGTATTCTTATAATCTTTTAAAGTTAAAATTACACCGTTTGTTGTTAATTCAATCGTGATTATTAAAATTAACCCTATTTGGTTATTTGCATTGTTTAGTTAGACATGAGAATGGTAAAAAAAGATTTACAAATAAAGTGATCTGTAAGATAGGTAGGGGGCTACCTCAGTTGACTTTTGATGGAGGAAGGTCATGTGAAAAGCATGAGGGCTCCCCGCTCCCCGGAAGGAATGTATGATGACAGTGAACGAGGCTAAAGAGGTAGATAGGTAGAGACCGTACCGTTTGGCGCTCCGTTCTCTCTGACGACCCCGCCAGGGATACAGCCTGAAGTTAAGTAAATTTTTTTAAGTGAAGTTAGTCAACATGGGGTAATAATGGATTTAAAAAAGAAATAGGCAAAGTAAGATTTAAATTTCAAGTAAATAAGATATCTTAATTAAAAATTGCTAATAATGCGAAGAATTCACTAGATATCACAAACCAAAAGTATAACAAAGATACTATTTGCATTTATCAAGAACTGATATCGGAGTTATGAAAACAGAAACGACTCCCACACCCCGCTTGATAACTTTATCTACAATATTTAACTTGTTCCACTTATTGGTGGATTTACTTGAAAAATCTATGTGAGAAATTAAAAAAAATATATATAACAATACGTATCGCGCGGTGTTGAGTTCCGCCGAGTGCGATGAACACTGTCGCACGGTGAATGTATACAATGCTTAGAAGTTTCTCATTAGTCATAGAAATCTATAACTAATATGATGATACTATTAAATGGAAGTTACTAGCGAGGAACTAATAAAGAAGACGGTTGTCCGAATGAGCACATTTAGTTTGGGCACGTCGAACAATGGAAAAATCAAAAAAGAAAGAATTATGAAGGAAAAGTGAACGTTAAAAAAGTTAGGGAAGACCTCCGTTGACCTTCGAAAACACAGCATCAAAGATACTGGAGAAAGATCACGTAAAAAACATGACGACCCCCCGAGGGAACATGAAAAAGTTGATGACAGCGGATGAGGTGAAAGAGGTATCAAGAGACCGTAGCCTTTGGCGCTCCGATCTCTCTGACTACTCCGCTAGGGATGTACCCCTAGCGGAGTACGCTCACGCTGTAGCGTGAAGCTAGATTAGATTATGTGTAAACAAAACAACTTTTAATAATTAAATTTTTCAAGTAACTAACACAGTAGGTAGTATTTACAATTCAAAATTGAATCGATTAATAAGTTTCAATTGAATTGCAACATAACATTTTACAGTATTGTCAATAACCTCAAATGAAATGCAGCTATGATGTTAGATTTATCTTAGTTACGATAAGAAATTGCAGAATTATGAGTATTCTCATAATATGTATGTATGCATAATAGCAAGAATGCAATTCCGTGTACTTAATAAACAAATAATTCACAAGTTTAAGCGGGCGAAGCTGCGAGTTGGTCGCTAGTAACAGGATAAACTAAAGAAAACGACTTAACGTTTTTTCCCGCACAGCGGGGTAAGTAGACGGGACCTTCATTCCCCACTAGATGCCGAGAGAGGCACCATTGACGCGCTTAATCCTCCAGAGAACATTTTAGACGCTCTGGTGGACAAAGCGCGTCTAAATAGTGAAACCAGAATTTGGATCAATAATAATTAATCAGTGTTGGCTTCAAAATGCATAATTCCGTATGGATACAGGCGATAGGCGGGTCACGGGTTCAGGTCAGGACTCAGTCACAACACTGCACTGATATTATGCATGAGATTACGAATTCTGTACAAACTTAATTTGGCATATTTTATTATTACTAAGTAAGTTGTTTTCGTGTCATGCGTATGCGCGTCCGTATGACAAGGCATGCAGAGAGAATAGCGGTAAGACATTCTGAGTCTCATTTTTCAGGCCTGTAACTCAACGTCGTTTTTTGTTTAATCATTCCCCCCGAGGTGTGTTGAACTCACGAACACCGTTTGTAGTATAGTACACCTAATTGTATTTCTAAGTAAAAATCGTCGCTTTTTTTGATTAAAAAAAATTGGAAACCTTTCAGAAAGTCATTATTATACTTAAAAATTAATAAAACAACTTATTTTATATTATATTATTTGAAAAATAAATGAACAATAAAGTATGCATGTTTGCACTGCGAGGATATTTAAAGAGACTCGTGTCGGCTATAAAGTTTTATTACGTGCAATGGAAGAAGCGCATCAGGAAATCATAATATTGTTACTAATCTTTCATCTGTTGTTCGTTTTAGTTGTTCAAATAATATAGATTATTTCTTCAAGTATTATCTAAAAACAATACTATTTTATGATTCCTTACAACTAAATGTGGTATTTATTACCATACCATAAAATGACCAAGAATAAACCCCTGCGAAACCTCTAGCTGATGTATAAACCAGGAGATTTCTTGTCAACTACATCAACCTCAGGAACCCTGTTGACTAAATAAGGGTTCAGAAAATTTAGTGCACGTCTTATTATGATGTGGTGGTAGAAGTTTCATGACCATTGAGTGCTGAACGCAATCGGATGCCTTGATCAAGTCACAAACCGTGCCAGAAGCATCCTGCGATCCCTTCCCATTAAGAATTTGTTTTTTCCTTTTTACCGATAAAATGAATATTTTTTTTCATTTTGCTGAATGGGGATAGAACCCAAAAGGCAGCAGGGGTGTAATCCGCCACGACGGCCTTAAACACATCCTATATATATATCTTATAAAACAAAGTCGCTTTTCGTGTCTGTCTGTTGTTTCTAACTCTTCTTCTTCTAAACCACCCAACGGATTTTGATGCGGTTTTCACCATTAGGTCGAGTATTTTTCGTAGAAGGTTTATATATAGTTTATTATTTGTACATTCTTATGTAAATTAACATAAATAC
>JAKRZM010000815.1:102217-241691 GCA_036379175.1 Heliconius cydno galanthus | reverse complement strand
GTTTAATTAATTTTCACATTATCTTAAGTGCTTTGCAAACATACATTATATGAATAATCCAGTAGTAAAAGCGGGTGAAGCCGCAACAGGGTCGCTAGTTTATTTATAAATGTATTAATTAATAATTTTATGTAGATATCTATATGTTTTTATACAAAAATATTTTAGGTACATTTGTATTATATAGAAACCAAACTGAGGATGTAACGGTGCGGCGTCTGAATGTACCTTACTTGTGGATTCGATTCCTACTCAGGAGGTTCAAAAAATCTATTCAAGAAATTCACAATTTCACTGTTAGTATTCACCACTCAATGCACGTTAATTTTAAAACGGACAGAAAACAGAGAGTGTCTGATCTCTCTGTCTACCTCTACATAAATTAGTTTACATTCATACATCAGACACTGGGAGTCACCACCAAATAGGCAGAAAGTAACCAAACGGTCGTAACTTACTGCACTCACGTTTATAAGGAGGCGGCGGCCGTGAGGGCGACAGTGCGTGGGCGACCGTGGACCATGTCGCGTGTACTTACTGCTTTGTGGATGATCTCCGCGGCGCTCGCTACGAACGGTGAGTGGCGTGAGAAATACTTTTTATTTGTAGATTTGTAGTATAAATAATATATAGTGTAGTAAATAATTATATTTACAAGTGATATTTTTTATAATTTTGGAGGTAAGGTGTTCATTTTTGGTAAATACTAGCGACTCACACGCGGCTTCGTCCGCTTATGCTTATATAAATTTAAGCGTGTTATTCTGAAGTATAAGCTATATTAGTGTAAAGTTTCATCTTGCAAGTTTATAATATTAGTAGGATTTTGCAGTTTGAAACCATATTCTTATGTTTGCTTAACTGAGATTAGAATATAAAAAGTTAAAGGGTATAAAATAAAAATTAAATTATTGCTTATTAAAAAATATTACCTTATAATTTCATGACGGCGTGCCGAATTACAAATGTAAATCGATTAAAATACCTAATATTTCTTACTAAAGACGTATTTTAAACAACGTATTCTTCAATAATATCGATATTATAAAATTATGTATGTATAAGTAACAGACAAAATAAAACGATCGAGGCTACAGACAGGCAGAAGAACCCACTCCCAGGTATATATTCGCCCGTAAAGGACTAAAACAATGGCCGATGACCTATATTTAAAGGCAGTTTGACTTGCGAGCTCTCTTTACTTTTGAGCTTTAAAGTTTTGCTAGTACCTACTTCAATTTTACATTTTTTTATTATTTTAAAACGATTTTTATAGATAAAGTTTCATTCAAAGCAAAATTATTTGATTTGAAATAATCTATTTTTTGTAATTGAGATATTCTTTAATTCTGTAAAATAACTTAAAATAGTGTTAATAGTGATGCAGGGATACAAGGGTGCGACTGTAAATGAAAACTTAAAATAAAAGTAGCTAAACAAAATAAAGTATCTGTGATATAAGAGTCACCCACGGACAGACAGGCCGAAATACAGCTGAGAAACCCTAAAAATGTATTTTTTTTTGTTCACTGCTTTCACTTAGTAGAGAACGGAGTGTCTTAGCACTATGTTCCCTCTGCCTACCATGTAGTGTGAGGAATACTGCGTTTTTTTTTTAATTTAATGGAATATTTTTTTATGTTATTTTATTTTTAACTGTGTCGTTTTCCTTTCACCACGTGTAAAGTCATAAATCACAATTATCATTAACCTATAGACCAAGTTGATACTTATTATAATCTATTTATTACGAGATTGGATATTATACCTTAACTAGTCGTTGCCCGCAACTATCTTTTGTTTGCATTGGTCCTAAGACGTAAAATAAAAATGTATAGGCTATATTGAGTATAAGGGTTAGTAAGTAAGGTAAGTAAGAGTTAAACAAAAATTCTTAATATGTAGTGGATTGTTTTCGTGTTCTAATAACATGATAATTTTAACGACAATATCCATACAACCTAAAGAAAATACCTGAGGAAACTAAAGTTTTATCCAATTTAATAAAACAGTTATTGGTAGTTTATTTATATATTTAGAACAGGTTTTGGTTTTAACGAACTTAACCATTATGGCATCATCATCATACTGTTGAACATAGGCTTCCCCCAAGGCCATAGGCATTATGGCATAGTAGAAACATATTTAGCTAAACATGATAGAATTTCAAATAATATTTAACTTATAAATATTACCTTTCGTCTTAATGAAATTTGAAAATAATTTTTCAATTCAATCCACACGTACCGACTATCACCATTTAATAACCATAGACAGAAAAACTAAGAGCACTAAGGCACTCTGGTGTTCTTAACAGAATTACTCCTTCCAATATGTAAGAGATGTATTATATTATAGGTAATAAATATTACAAACTTTATAATTGTCGTTCATTAAATATAAAATGAGTGCATACGCCCGCAAACCGATGTTGACCGATGCCTCAGTGGACGAGTCCTGCTCCTATTATCCTTAGAGCCTAACTAATTTGCAGTTGCCCATCATCTAGGATCTGGTCTAATCGTGACTCAGTGTTTGTAGGTTAATATTTATGTTAAAGTTTTTACCACACTACACGTGTGTTAAACAAATAACTGCCAGACTAAACATATATCATTAATATTGAGATCCGTTTATAAAATTGATTTTGAAGGAGATTTGTAAGTCAAGTAAAGTAAAAACTATAGAAACACAAAAAATCTAAAAGGACTCATCAATGATTTGTTTGACTTAGCGTAGCTTATATAATATACAGGTGGAAGAGGCAGCGCTTCTTTTATTGAAACTGCATATAGGGTAATATATTTCAAACCCACACCTAAGAAATTAATCAAGGTACCTCAACAGTTTGGACGTAGGATTTTTTTTTCATTTCACGATTTTTATCCATACCTGTATTTCGTGTGACGCACACATACGTGTGCGACGTTTCCGATTTGACAGGTAAGTGTGTGCGTGCCTATGTTATACTTTACAAATGGCGTTTTATTTTAAAACGATAATTTTATTATTTATTTTGTTTGAAAAAATAACTTTTTCATTTTTGGGAATTATTTTTTTTCCGAATTATATTAGACTTTTATAGAGTAGTTAAAA
Source organism: Heliconius cydno galanthus (assembly GCA_036379175.1). Taxonomy (NCBI): domain Eukaryota; kingdom Metazoa; phylum Arthropoda; class Insecta; order Lepidoptera; family Nymphalidae; genus Heliconius; species Heliconius cydno. The sequence continues at coordinate 238,595 of JAKRZM010000815.1, read as the reverse complement.
CTGTGGTTTCATTTAAAGTGGTGCTGACAATTCCACCCTGTATAACATTTTCAATGGTACAGCGATTATAATCGCGGTGGTTGTGAGTTCGGTTCTTACTCGGAGGAATGATTGTATTTTAAGTTACTTTCATTTCCCCGCCCTGGCCCTGCGCAAATACGGCTTCAACAAAATAACATGTAATTACGATATTTGCCTTTCCAAATAGATATTTGTAATATTAAAAAAAAGCGTAATTTTACGTTAGTTCACTTTGAAAACATACTATATCCTATAAAGCTAGGGTTATTAGGACATATTTTTTCGTTTTTATAATATTTTTTTAAAAGCTTTACACGTTTTCCCAATTCTCTTTTCAAGACATAGCGTAGCGGAACTCAGTATTAAGACATTGTGTTACGTTTCCAAAATGGGAAAATTCAGAATATTTTCTTTTTGTAATTGTCCACTTTGCTCTGATGGCCTCAAGCATCTTTTAAGCTTTTCATGAACGTGCAGCGGTTGTATGTTCAGTTCCGACTCGAGGGAAGTAGCTGTGGTGCCCTGACAAGGCGTGGCGTTGATTTCTGCCGTTCAATACGCAATGTCTCGAAAATTTGGCGGTGCATAAAGAACGAATTGTCTTAACGCGATGCAGGTTAAAGCTAAAATAAACGACAATTAATGTCAAGACCACTTCTATGAAAACAGATGTGAGACAACGATACTATGCGAAATACTTACACGGGCCTGCTTCAAAATTAATAAGCGTTTTATTAAAAAAATTCTAAGATGGCAGTTTATGTTCAAAAACATATTAAATTATTCATAGAATGTAACTAGTTTTAGAAAAACTTGAATCATATCAGAATTTATTACTCTAATCTTTTATTAGGACGAAAAAATATAAATTAATTCACACTATTTCCCAGTGTTGGCCTTGACTTAGACAAAATAGTAGTATATAATTATTTCCCGCTGAGTAAACTGCAAAACACGTGTAAGTGACGCACTCGTGTGGTGTATTTGTACTGGACATGGATTATTCAATTTTTTGGATGTAAAGTGAATGACCATATCTATTTTTGGTATTCCACCTACTTCTAAGTATGTCCCTCGATAGGTGTTCGCCGACTGACACAATCAAAGCATTCCTGATACCATCAGGGATTGAAATGCATGCATGATCCGCAGCCGCAGATACAATGAAAGAAACAAACCGATCATAGCAAAAAATGTCTCATAATTATCAGACTTGAACAGAAGATTGCCCAACATGCAATCCACAGAGTCAGCATACTCAGACTATTTGATTTTTTTCATTACCATGTGTGGAAGGAAGTACAAAACATGAAAGTTGGGAAGCAAGAGGGAAGAGAGTGTCTATCATACCTCTATGCTATAGGGGACGCCGGAGCTATAACAGGGAATTGTCATTTAAAACAGGTAGCGTTAAGGAGGTCGAAAGGCGTCAATTATGACACAATAACGGTCCATGTATAAATAGTTAAATCTATTAATAGCGTTATATAAATATAATTGGATTGCAAAAGATAAATACAAATTTTATTGTATTTGATACTTATGTCACTTTTGCTGTGTATTTATTGAGTACGAGTAGGTACGTGGTTTATAGTGCCTCGTGTACCTACTTTATTACATTATGTAGTTATACTTAGTGTACAAGTCACCGCACCGGTTCATTTTTTGTAGGCGCTATGCGATAAAGACGGACAGATAAACTTATATACTCGTATTGCACATAGGTTAAAGAGTAAATACGTTGACGAACATGCCATATAAATACCTACTGTTCATTTATACAAACTAGAGGTGAACTAATTACTTTTAATAATTTGCTAAAGATAAGTTCATTCTTCATAGTTTTTGGCAAGAAATCAGCGAGCCATCACATGTTGTGTTTAATTGGTTTTTTGCAGTATAAGATACATACACCATGAACACATGACAACTAAAACAAGAAATTATTTAAATAACAGTTATCAATCAAATCAAATTGAAATATTTATTTATATATAACAAAACAATGATAAAACAATCGCGTTTGACCTACATTACTGTATATTTAATATAATAAAATATTCGCTCACTTTACAAAAGGAGCTTGCAACTTCCTTATTAGGAGCCCGGAGCGTACGCAGTCTGCATTTGAATTTCGTAGCTAATGCTACGAACCGCTACGACTGTCTACGCATTTATAGGTTTGTTTGTGAACAACTTTGGCACACTTTCTAGAGGCTAGTGTAAAACATTCCGTTCCCCAACACTGCTCAATTTTCGAGACATTGCTTGTTGAGTGGCGGAACTTAACGCCGCGCTTTGTTTTGATACCTGGCATTGAAAATTAATAATTTATTTATCCAAGTGGAAATCGAGCCCACGTCGCGTTTCAGACGTTGTGCCGATGACCTAAGCTGTCTTTTTTAACGTGATGGTTTTGGGTTCGACCCGCAATCAACTTTATAAATGTTTGTGTATTATCGCATGTAAGATATTTTCATTTTCCCGGTCTGGTTAATTAGCAACTGAGCAAATGTATTTCAAATTGTTTTAAAAACATTTAAACATGCGTTTGCATGTATATCTTATAATTTATATTTTTTTTATTGCAGCACAAGATAATTCACGATTTCTGAAAGAAGGATCAAAATGCGAGGTGCGGGTTCGTCTCCAAGAGGGATGGGTGTGCGGAGTACATCGGTTAGCAGAAAATCGGACGCATTTCGCCAGCTTCCTGGGCCTGCCGTACGCTGAACAGCCCGTGGGCGTCCGTCGCTTTAGCGTGAGTAAATCTTAGTGTATTTTGATCGACATACTAGTCATCGTGGACATTGAGGCGTAAAATTGAAAATATATTTTTTCCCTGAGAAGAGAATCGTCTCTTAGCTCCTCTCTTATTGCTCCCCTTCTTGTCTACACTACTTCTTCACACTTCTTATCTATATGTCAGGTGTCACGTTCCGGAGTAAGATCGTTTTCTTTGTGCGTTGTCCGTCACTCACACAGCGGAAGAGTTTTAGAGTTGAATATGAATGTGATATTTGATATGTTTTGAATATAAACTAACTTTAACAAAAAAATAATAATTTATTCTTCCAATTTTTTTGTAAAAAATCTATTTAGCATATTAAATAATTTTAAATTTCAAAAATACTTTTCGACGCTCTTAAAGCAATTACGTTTGTCTCACTATTATGCATAATGATAAGCACTATGATCTAGTACTACGAGTAAACTAATAATAACAAGTGCTCGAAACGATGGTTGTAGATTCAGAACACTTCAATCATATTAACATCTTTAATTTCATTCATGTTTTCAGGAATTAGGACCAGTTGAGCCATGGAATTGCTTATACGACGCATCCTTCGAAGGACCTGCTTGTCCGCAACATAATGCTTTCTACGGGCCTTTACTAGGATCTACCAACATGAGTGAGGCCTGCATCTACGCAAATATTCACGTCCCTCTGCACGCCTTGCCTGATTATAAAGTTTTAAGGCCAGCCAGACATCTGCAACCACCTCATGAAGCTGGTCTGGCGGATGGAACAGATACTGGCTTGCCCATCTTAGTGTTCATCCATGGAGGTGGCTTTGCCTTTGGATCCGGTTCTACTGGACTCTACGGTCCTGAATATCTGATGTCAAAGGATATGATTGTCATAACTTTTAACTATAGGTAAGATATGTCACCTTTCTAGTAAATAAGCAATGATTAAGCAACGCAAATTCTTAAAAATTTGGCGGAAAGCGGGGAACAGAGTCTCAATATTAGATTCCCTTATATGTTAGGTTGGCTATGTGGAACGACGTGAAGCTGCACAAAAATTAAGCAGTTACTTTTATGTGTCTTGTATGGTGTCAGATATTAAAGGTCGTTTCAAGTGCGTCACAAATCGCTTATGCAATATGATAACGTTTGAATAATAATAAAACGAGGAAGTAGGTAATATTGTATCTTTTATAAATTTTGCCGTACATTAAATAATTATGTTACAATATTCCGGTTCTAGATGGAGCTGACTTTACGCGCAGCCTTGGCTAATATATGCCCTCACCGTAGCTCTAGTTCCGCATTGAAATAGCTTATTTAAAATAATCGGTTAGGATCTACCTATAAGATATCATTGTGACGTCTAAAAACTATATGAAAATACGTACGTGGTATATGAAAGTCACCTCAAAACCTCTAGGTCTTACTATTATTATTAGTGAAATAAATAATATTAATGTATTCAGCTTGATAGTTTATAGAAGCACGACCTTCAACAAATTATCAGTAACGTCAAAATAATAGATTAAGCAATTGATTGTTTGTTATTGTTGTTAATGCCGAGATGAAAGGGCATTACAAAATCGGTCAAGACAATTTTATTCATAAACATTCAGGAAAACACGTGTTCGAAGACGTCTTGTTTACAAATGGATTTGACGACATGATCTTATCTATAGAGCCTAGGATAGTCTAGATAAGCGCTTAGTAATAAATTAGCGTATTATTTTAAGCTATATTTAGAAGCGTGGCGTGGCGCAGCGGCACAAGAGTGTGATTGTAACGCGACGGTTGTGGGTTCGATCCCCACTCGAGGCTATGAAATATTTGTTTAAATTTATATTTATATTTCTTCGCTCTGGTGTCGAGGCAAAGCGCGGCGTTGAGTTCTACCACTCAACACGCAGCTCCAGAATTGGGTAGGAAGTGGGAAACGGCCAGAAAGAGGCAACCTAGTGTCTTAACACTACGTTCCCTCTGCCTGCCACGCTGTGTGAAAAATTAATTGTTATAATTGTCATGAAATATTAAATGTGCTTGTTTTATATATTCAATATTTTATAAGAGGTAGTAGGTAGGTTTATTTAATGTAAATTTTATACTTAGTTCATCAGTCTGTCAAGTAGAGGATAGGTGTACCAGATGATCCTTCGGGGTAAGAAGACATTATTTTTTTATGGGGGAAAAAGAATATTTAAAATGCATTGACTTACATATTATTGGTTAGGTATAACCTTCCCCCTTAAGGGAATTGTCACGTAGGTACACCTTTCGTCTATATAGTATATAATAACAGAGTTAATAAAATTACTTTGTTAATCTAAGCAAATCACTAATAATCTATCCACTATTAATTTTTCAGAATAAACGTTTTCGGATTTCTCTCTCTCAACTCTTCAACCATTCCTGGTAACAATGGGTTAAGAGATATCATAACTTTATTAAAATGGGTGCAAACTAACGCCAAAGCATTCGGTGGAAACCCCAATGATGTGACACTGGGAGGGCAGAGCGCTGGCGCTAGTTCTGCGCATCTATTATCGATGTCTCTTGCAGCTGAAGGGCTTTTCAAAAGGTATTATCAATTATAATAACAAAATATCTATATTTATTTGCCGAATGCTGTATTCTTACAAAAAAAATCGTGGAATTATATTAAGTTGCACATATTCCTAACATGCATTTTTTCGTGTTTTAGAGTCATACTGATGAGTGGAACTGGCATTCCTACTTTCTTTACAACTTCTCCAGCGTATGCTAAATTTGTGGCAAACCTTTTCTTATCTGGTTTAGGAATTAATGAAACAAATTCTGAAGATATTCATAAGCGACTGATAGCAATGCCACTCGAATATATAATGGAGGCTAACAAACAACTTCAAGATAAATTTGGACTGGTAGCATTTTTACCAGTCGTTGAAAGTCCATTTCCAGATTTTACAACCGTATTAGATAACGATCCTGAAGTACTTATTTCTAAAGGTTGTGGGAAGAATATACCTCTTATGATTGGATTTACGAACGCAGAATGTGAATCATTTAGAAACACCTTTGAAAAAATTGACATGCTAGGTCAGCTTCAAAAGAATCCGCTCCTGATACTATCACCGAATGTAATTTATAAACTCCCTATTAAAATGGCATTCGAAGCAGCTCAAAGAGTGGTAGGCAGATTTTTTAATGGAGGACCGACAATGGACAAGTACATAAAAAGTTGCTCTGAAACATTTTATATCTATCCTGCAATGAAATTAGCGGAGAAGAGGGCATTAACCGGTGGAGCTCCAGTATTTTTGTACCAATATTCCTATGAAGCAGATTTTAGTGTAATTAAGGAGTCAAAAGGATTAAGGTTTCATGGTGCTGGTCACGTAGAAGACACAACATTTATTTTTAAAGCAAACGCAATGGATAATATTGAAGGGTTTTCGCCACCAACTCGCAAAGATCAATTAATGATAGATTGGATGACCATGTTCGTTAAAAACTTTATAGATTGCAAGTAAGTTGGTTTTGAAGAAGAAGATTTTGATACATGATTTGTTTATTCATTTATTTTTTTATTTTCATATTACCATGTGGACTCATTTAAATGAGCAAACATATTTTGCTACTCTTTCATAAAATTGTATTTTATTGTAGCGATCCAACGTGCAACCAACGACAACTGTCGAAATGGCCCGCTGCCAGCGAGAGCCTGCCGACACAGTACCAGTACATCGAGGCACCTATGCTGTACCGCTTCATGGAACCCACAAAAGACCAACAAGAGATGATTACATTTTTCGACAATTTGCAGAATAGGACTAGTTAAATTTTCTGTACGTCTACAAAGTTAAAAGAAGACAATTTTTCTTAAAGTTGAACGTTGAGTCAAAATTAACTTTTTTACGCTTAAGATGAAATTTGAACGATATATAGAATTAGTAATAATTTATTATAATTATTTTTAAGTAAGTTAAGCCACAACCGTCCACGATAATAAGATCACTTTGTCCTGGTGTCTAAAAATTTAAGTGTCCATTTTTAGATGCTTTTATTTTGAACAATTACTTGAAAACTGAAATCTTTGCCAAGAAGAACAGGGCGACAAAAAAATACCTATAGCCATGATTTATTTTTATTATTTTCTAATATAGTAACTTTTTAGTGTTAGGGGACCATTTAGTTAGTTTTACACAATAAGCTTTGATGAGAAATATAAACATGTTTTTCAATCAAATTCTTGTTAACCCTTTAAGAATCAAAGTTTGTTATACAAAAAATATAATAAAAAGAATCGTTAGTAATATTAAATGATTTGTAAACATTGATCTCTGCTGTCTTGTCTTGTAACACTAGGGATTATATTGATATTATAAAGCTCGTTCTAGATTACATTTCAAATATTTGAAGATCTCTCTTCCGTTTTAAAAATATTTAAGAGTCTAAATTGTTTAACGTTACTGTAATTTTGAAACTCAAATATAAAATTTTCCCGAAATCCAATTTTTACGACTTCATATATCAATGTCTTGAAAATTGGACGATGCGTGAGGAACGAAATGTCTTAGCACTAGGTTGTCTTGTTGTAGGCAAGCATGTCTTTAATTATAAGTGTACGTGATGTAAAATTTATGTGATTTATGATTATTTTACACTCAATAGTGCATATAAATTAGACTATAGCGGAATTCGAACCTGCGCTTACATTCCTTAATGTGAATATAATAAATGTATATGTCATTAAAAATAATTTTACCTGTTTAGATATATTTTTATATTCTACAGAGCTTTATCAAAAATGCACAGTAAACATGGATAAGTCACAAGGCAACCATACAATCGGTATTACTAAGATAAGAAAACATTATAAAACTAGAGTATGGTGGCCCTTATTATAAAATTTCCTTTAATTTACTTGTAAATAATATTTTAAGTATAGTTTGTTTTAGTCAGTTATGTCAGTCCTAACGTCCATATAGTCCTTTTTTATAATAAGTACTATATAACTGTTTTTTTGTCCTTTCTTTATTATTGTGTTACTTATGTCTTTATTGAAATGGTAAAAGAGAATGTAATGGTAATGATAACGTTGAATAGTAATGTTGCTAGCTAAAAAATACTCCTTTATATACAATGAAAACTCAAAAAATAAAATATAGTTAAACTTATAACTTGTATGTTTTGTAAAAATTAATAATATTTTTTTTAACTTTCTTATTTAGTTTTTTATTAATACTCTTTCAAATATTTGAATAATGTCAATTGCTTAGACAATCGATATCTAAATAACTTCTATTATATATTATATCTATTTTTTAATGGTACCTACGATAAAATAAATCTTATTCGGTGCATCAAATTCCAATCATATTTTTTTTATTTATCAAAAATGCAAAATTAAGCAATTTATATAGAACTAGGAACACTGAACTGCACAGTCATCCCTTTTCAATAAAATTTGCTATAAGATAGAAAATAGGAGCTGATTTATTTTGTTTATAATTTTTCTTTGCAGCTCCTTTTTAAAACGTAGAACGCACAGAATTCAAGTTTTGCTACGATTATTTGTAGGAGCCTATTATATCACAGCTTAATAACTTTTAACATTTTATTTATTTTTTAATTTATATAAATGGGTTTTTAAAGAAATTGATTGTTTGATCAGTAAATTGAAATAAAACCGTGGAAAAAGTTGTTTGCATATTATACATTTTTACGAAAATAGATTTTGTTATTATAAATATTATACAAATACAAGACAAAAATTGAGACCATCGCGACGCATCGTGGAACAAACGTGTGACTGTTAACGCGTCGGTTGTGGGTTCAATTACCACTTGGACAAAATTAAATATTTAATATTTTCATTTTCGTGTTCTGGCAATAAGGAATAGCGGTTTTAACTCTAGGTTCCCTGTGCCTACGCTGCCTAACTAAGCTAAAAAAAATATAAAGCTGCGTGGTGCACTCTTACATACAAATATACTTTACAATCATAATGCCTAACGAGTTGTAAAATGATCCACGTTTATAACAAAACTATTAGAAATTTTGCAGATTCATATCAGGTTTGTGTCACTTCTAGTGAATATAAAAATATAGACAGTAAAAGTTGATTGTACTTGTAACACGGAAGTAATTAATATACGACAATTACTAGTTTGACTAGACTAACATTCGATTAAAATAGATATTATTTTGTTATTAAAAAGTTTCACGCTGCATCCCGCATTTACCAGGGAAGGTAGATGGTACCCAACTAGGTACCTACTAGAGCCAATATATTCCGTTCTCCACTTTCCACCTGTGTTCCAGTAAGACGTTGTTAGTGTTTTGTATCGTAATTACTTCATTTATCAAACTGAATTTGATATCAAATACTCTACGGTTAACTACTAAGTAACTCTACTAGCATTTATATATCGCGTAAATGGACGCAAGGGCCACTTCCCCTGGGCCTATAGTTATGAAATTTCGCATAAAGTGAGAACTTTGTATACAACAAAAAAGGAAGCAATTTGAAAAGTTTAATAAAAAAGGTATAATAAAAAAAATAAAATCCCCAATTTATAAAACACAAAAATTAAAAGCCATTTGCGNATTTTTCAAAATCCCTTCTTAGTGGATGTCCAGATTACGAAAGTAAACATCTGTCCAAATTTCACGTTTCTACGCACAGCGGTTACGGCTGTGCGTGCGTCTTACCTCAGTCAGTGAGGACAAGTCATTTTATATATATAGATTTTTACGAAAATAGATTTTGCTATTATAAATATTATACAAATACAAGACAAAAATTGAGACCACATGACGCACGGTTGTGGGTTCAATTACCGCTTGGACAAAATGAAATATTTAATATTTTCATTTCCGTGTTCTGGCAATAAGGAATAGCGGGGCGTTGAGTTCCGCCATTCAACACGCTATGTCTCATAAATTCGGCAAAATGGAGAGTTTTAACTCTAGGTTCCCTGTGCCTACGCTGCCTAACTAAGCTAAAAATAATATAAAACTGCGTGGTGCACTCTTACATACAAATATATTTTACAATCATAATGCTTAACGAGTTGTAAAATCATCCACGTTTATAACAAAACTATTAGAAATTTTGCAGATTCATATCAGATTTGTGTCATTTCTAGTGAATATAAAAATATAGACAGTAAAAGTTGATTGTACTTGTAACACGGAAGTAATTAATATACGACAATTACTAGTTTGACTAGACTAACATTCGATTAAAATAGATATTATTTTGTTATTAAAAAGTTTCACGCTGCATCCCGCATTTACCAGGGAAGGTAGATGGTACCTAACTAGGTACCTACTAGAGCCAATATATTCCGTTCTCCACTTTCCACCTGTGTTCCAGTCAGACGTTGTTAGTGATATCAAATACTCTATGGTTAACTACTAAGTAACTCAACTAGCATTTATATATCGCGTAAATGGACGCAAGGGCCACTTCCCCTGGGCCTATAGTTATGAAATTTCGCATAAAGTGAGAATTCTATACAACAAAAAAGGAAGCAATTTGAAAAGTTTAAAAAAGGTATAATAAAAAAAATAAAGTCCCCAATCTATAAAACCCACAAATTAAAAGCCTTTTGCGAGTCCACGTAATATCAGCGTACCTACGTACTCGTATGTAGGTACTCACAAAACTGCTCGAACGTAACGCACCGCGTCAATATCACCGGCACGAGACTGATACTTCACATTCGCTACGAGTTATTATTTTTATAAACAATCATCAAACAACGCCGACGAACGATATTGTTTTTTTTTATCAATTTCAAAAGTGTTATTCCTTGGACCTAGGGAAGTATAAAATTAAATCAGTCATCTTGGAAATCCCCTACGTTCAAATTGTTATAGGTTTTCCAAAAAAAAGTTTAACCATTTTATTAAAAAATAAATTATTCATCCAATTTCATGAAAATTAAATACAGAAAGTCTTCATATTGTTAGTATATTATCTATAAATTTCCGTAAATAATAATATAAAAAAATGAAATTAAAACTTGCATTACTAATAATAACGTGGTACGCCCAAACAAGTGTTCAAAGTGTGGTCAGCATAGCTCAAGGCAAAATCCTGGGGATACCTAGAGATGGGTTCATTTGTTATGGGGGAATCCCTTACACTTCTATTAATGGCCCTACCGGAAGGTTTAGAGTAAGTAACATCTAAAACAGAATTACGATATTTTTTATTATAATTATGTCTATAAAAGCATATTTTATTTAAATTTTCGGCGTTGGATTCCGCCACTCAACACACAATTCGGCGGAAAATAAGGAACGGTAGCGGACGGATTTTAACAGAACGGAGTGTAGTGACACTTCCCAGGTTCCTAGGATGAGAAGGCTTACGTATAAGTACAATTATAATTAAAATTATTAAAATGTGTGAAAATCACCAAAATCTATATATTTCTAACGTACACATACATAACGGACGTCCGTATACAACTTTTATTTTTTATTAAAAGAAATGTGTTTTTCGTGAAATAACGTAGCAAGTGCAAATAAAAATCTTGCAGATATCTTATGAACAATATGTTTAATTTATTAATTTAATTATTTCTGCGCTGCGATGAGTTCATTACTTTATTTTCATACTTTTTGCGGTTTAGCGTGGTGGCATAGCACCTACATGGAAGAACGTTAGAGAGTCTCGCGAAGCCCGCTGCTACCCGAGCTCTCCCTTAGAAGAATGCTTACAGTTGGACGTCAATGTCCCTCCCGGGAAGTCCCTGCCGGTTTTAGTTTGGGTTGTTGGAGGTACCGGTCAGTACAATCCCACGAAGCTGGTTAAAGAGGGACTCATTGTGGTGACAGTACGGCACAGGTAAGTTCTAAGTACTCGTATGTGTTTTTAGTAATCGTTCAATGCGTAGACATTCTTGCAATACTGACTGGGCTGAAGGCTAAGATGAGCTTTGGGGATTTTTGGATTTCTTAACTAGTGCAAAAAAAGAAAAACTAAATAATATAGTCACTGTTTAAAATAGAAGAGGAGTAGATAGAGATATATCAAAGTTTTATGACTACGAGTACGTGTAACATGGAATATATTAACATTTTTCAATTTTTCTTTTATATTTAACGTTGCCTATATCTTTTTTATTTTGTAAAGACTGGGGCCAGCTGGCTTTTTATGTTCGAATGAAGACAAAATTCCAGGCAACGCAGGATTAAAAGATGTGCTGATGGCCTTGAGATGGGTTAGAGATAACATTGTTGCTTTCCATGGAAATCCCAATAAAGTTGTTATTGCGGGGCAAAGTTTTGGAGCTGCGATGGTGGAATCGTTAGTTATGACATCTTCAGGAAAGGATCTATTTCATGGAGCAATACTGCAGAGTGGGACTGTAATGGCTCCTTGGGCTTTCAATTATGACGCAGAAGAACGAGCCAAGTTTTTAAGAATGCAGTTTAACGGTAGTAGAGCTATAACAACATTAGCTAAAGCTGGCGTAGCAGACATGGCGAATAAGGCTGAAGAGCTTAATTTGCCTTATTTCTCCTTTGGACTTTGTATGGAAAATTCTTTGAAGAATGAAGAAATGCTTATATCTAAAACTCCAATGGATTTAATGTCTAAAGGCTCATCAAAAGTCCCTATTATGATAGGATATACAAATAACGAGGCTTATGTATTTTCTTCGATGCTTAAAGATAAAAATGTTGTGAGGAAAATGTCACATGAAATGGACTTTCTAATTCCTATGGAGTTGCAAACAGGCAAAAGGGAGATATTGCTGATGATAAAGAAAATGAAAGAAATGTACTTCGAGGATAATATGACAATGCCATCCGTACTATCTTACCACCGGTATTTATTGTGATTATTCTATTCTAAGTGTGCTTTACATTTTCCCCAAATAGCAGGGTAGGGTTTTTTAAGTGAATACGGTAATCTAATATACTATGTTCCATTTTCCAGAGATGCCTACTTTTTAAGTCATATTTATAGAAGTTTAAGACTACACGCGTCGTTTGGTCGTCTAGTGTATCATTACCAGTTTTCGTATGTGGGCAATGTGGGAGTGGACGAGGAACTTGATGTCCCCAAGCTTGGTGCAGCACATTCTGATGAGTTAGCGTATTTGTTTCCCGATAAAGGACAAAATCTAAACGGTGACGATGGAATTGTGCAAAATCATTTAATTAACATCTGGTCCAATTTTGTTAAATATTTGTAAGTATTGAGTATAGCAGGCATTCGCCATGTCATGCCTACGCCTACTGCATGTGATGCTAATTCTTAGACAATTTTCTTTTTTCAACTATATATTGTTATTTTTCTGCCAAAGTAAAAAGATAAGTCGATATTTTCCCCTGAAGGCTTTTGGCATTGGAAAACAACAAATCATGTATAAAAAACTGTAATATTTTTTTTTCCTTATAGGAATCCAAGTGGCGCGAACAAGCAAGCGATGTGGGAGCCGGTAAACATACACGACCCTAAGGTGTTGGATATCAATATGGAATTAGATGTTATTGAATTTCCTTACAAGAAGGAAGTGCAGATGTGGGAGGACATTTACGACAAATATTACTTTGAAAGGAGGCGAATTTGAGATGCCTATAAAATAACGTTAATTTTCGTTATCGATCGCTTCTCTTTCGTTTCTCTAAGCTGTGAATACACCTAAATTGCCATTTTGCTGATGACAATGGTGTTTTTTTCTATTTGTAGTATTTTTTACTTATTGGTAGAAAGCTATTTATGGATTACTAGATTTCTGCTGAGGCTTCGCCCCATGGTCAAATGGAAGTGACTAAGAATTGTATATGACAAATAGTAGCCTGCGGATATTGTGACCGCACTATAGATACAGTGGGTTAAAATATGGACGATCTCAGGAGATTAGGGCATTCGACCAAACTAGGTCTTCTATGTATAGATAAAAGGAAGACGTTTATCCAAAAGTGACGATTGCACCTACCTTCATCAATTTTGTGTATGGAAAATTCTGTCACCTTACCTGTAACAAAGCGATGTTAAATTAAGTAAATATTTTTTATGCAGTTTGTTCGATTTACATACTTATAGATATAAAGTACGAGTATGTAAACTATATACACATTTAGTGAAAGAATAGTTTGATATATAAAATATATATAAATGTAAATAAAGTACATATAACATATAACATAATAGGTATATATCTTTTATATTTATTGACAACATGTCAAATATGCTGTCTTTTCGTATGAAAATGTTTAACGTAGCAAGATCTGAACCCACGCCTCTTGGAACAGCCATTTTTTATAGGTTTTCTAAAATAATATTTAATTTTCCTGAATGTGGAATAACATGTTTAAAATATTAGAAGCACAGTAGTGTCTACCTACCTATATATACACGTTAAAGCTCAGTTCTTGTGAACAATGTTTCATATTACCCAATCGACAACAGACAAAATAAACAGACAAAAAGCTGTGTGTTTATGACAATCTCAAGTGGGGTGATAATATTTGATAAGGATGCTTATTGCCGATAATAAATTAAGTTTGGTACTATCGAGACAAAATTACAATACTAAATATAACAAAAGTTCTCTACAATTATATGTGTGAAGTCTTTTTTTTGGCGTTAATCTTTTTGGGAACCTAGTGTTAAGTGGCAGAACTTAACGCCGCTCTTTCTTATTACTAGAGCGAGGAACCATAATGATTTATTACTCGAGTGGGAATCGAACCCACAAACGTCACTTAGTATATAGATAGTTTGACACTATTCACGCCACGATAGCCAAATACATACTCGCAGGAACTCAACGCTGCACTTTGTCGCTAGAATAATTTCTTACATCAACAAAAGTATAAGCTTATTCAAATATAGGAACATCGAGTGAAGTTGGAGCGTCTATGTAAAATATGTTTATGATAGAAAATTTAATTAAAACCGTTGGACCGTTCTCAGTGGAATAACGTAAACATCAGCACACTGACGACATTCACGTGACAGACAAAAAATTAATTGCTTCTTTTAATACAAGTTTTTTTCCAATACGAAAACATGAAATATTTCCATCAAACTATTAAGAATAACGTTAATAATATTGATTTATAAATAAAAGTATAAAACAATTATATTAATTGTTTAACTGTAAACACGACGGTTGTAAGTTCGTTTCCCACTGTAAGGAACAAATTATGATATTTTTTAATGTTTATTTATAAAGATAACAATATAGGAACAGAAATTCACAGTGTTCTCGAATAGCAAAATAGGCAGAAGGAATTTAGTGTTAAGAGACTCTGTGCCTTTCAAACTCCACTTAATTTTCGAGACATTGTGTCTAGTAGTAGCGGAACCCATGGACGCGCTACGTCTACTAGACTAGGTAAATGTAAATAAATTGAATATAATAATTCTTCCAAATGAGAATCGAACCCGCAACGGCCTCAATAAATAATACAACGAAGAAGCTATTTTCCTCTGGTAATACAAAATACGGTTATATTCTATCTTAATAATTTGTGTACTTAATATTACATGGGGTGATCGATCAGTATCACTGTACATAGAGTGGTTTTCGCGTGAACCAGTTTTGGGCGTCGTATTAAGCACGAGGCTCGCCGCTCTCGTCGCCATGGCTGCTATATAGACTATTAATGACATTCACAAAAATGTGGCAAGTCTTGTTTCTCGCTGCCAGCGTCTACTCTAGTGGCATTGTCATCGATAATATTATTGAAGTTGATGAATTGACCGACGGTAAAGAAGGCGACGAGAAAAACGTTTTTCGAACTGAACACGGACCCGTAAGAGGATATGAGAATAATGGTGTTTTAGAATTTTTTGATATACCCTATGGAGCTTTTACTGCGGAATTACCATTTCAAGTAAGGTATTTTGGTAATATATTTAATTGTCTACAAATACCTGGTATTTTTTTTTCATTATTTTTATTTCAGAATCCGTCGAAACCACAATCATGGGAAACAACACGTGAAAAAACGGAGCACTCCTCGCGGTGCCCCCAAGTTAATGAGGATAATGCATACGTAGGAACCATTGAATGTTTAACTTTAAGTATTTTCAAACCTGTAAACGCTACAGACGCTGACGTCGTATTCCATGTACACGATAGCCAATTCAATAGTGGTAGCGGCGACCCGCTGAAGTATGTACCAAAACGTCTAGTATATGAAGAGTTAATCGTCGTTTTACCTAACTATAGGTTGGGACCGTTAGGATTTTTGTGTCTTCAAAATGAGATTGTTCCTGGAAATGCTGGCCTCAAAGATCTAACTTTGGCTTTGGAGTGGACTTATAACAACGTCAAGACGTTTGGTGGGAAGCCTTCTAATATAGTAGTAAGTGGGTCAGGTGCAGCTGGTGCGCTAGTTGAGTATCTATTACTATCACAAAGCTCTAACAAATTTATATCTAAGGCTATTGCTGAAAGTGGCTTCACTCTCTCTCCGTGGGCACTAGACAGAAATCCATTGAATACAGCCACGACATTAATGAATAAATTGAATCGAAATGAATCTAGTAATATGAATACTACATTCAAAGAGGTTGATATAGAAGTTGTAACGAGAGCTTCTGATGATATTCATTTTCGGCCATGCATTGAATTGGAAGGAGGATTCCTCAATCAAACGCCCTGGTCACTTCTGGAAAAATTCAGCGAAAAATTCGAAAAACCCTATATGCTGGGATCAGCCAGTCAAGCTGCTATGGAAAAAGCTTTACAATATACAGAACAGACTTTATTACAACTAAATAACAATACAACACTACTGTTGCCACATGATCTTAAATTTAATAGCGGCACGGAGAAGGAGAACATCGGAAAACGAGTGAAACATTTATACTTTGGTGAGAATAATATAACAATAAATAATTTGGAGATACTTTCGCAGTGTTTTAGCGATAGTAACTATCTTTATCCTGGAATGCGAGGTGCAAGATTGTTTTTAAATGGTGGAGCTAAAGTATTTTTTTATGAATATTCGTACGGACGAACGAATCCCATTGCTGGTGCCAAGCGAGGTGATTACGTTAGTCATGTATTTAGTAAACCGGAAGACACGCCTGCAAATGTTTTAACTATGTCAAATAAAATTTTAAAATTATGGTCCAGTTTTGTCAAAAATGGGTAAGTTTTAGTTTATTTTCAGTTAAATTTTAATTAAAGAGAAAAAGTTTGTGTTATAAGTTTTACGACGACTTTTATTATATTTATTAAAAAAAAATGCACTAGAATTACACAAATGTTTTGTTATAAGCAAGTTTTAGTAACATTAAATTGTTCTTTGTTATGTCGGTTATATTTGATTGACAATAAAATAATAATGTAAATATGTTCAACACTTTTATAGTGTCCTATAAGAAAAGTAAAAAAAACTTTATAGGAAAATTATAAAAGAATGAGACTCGGACCCGCACAAATTGGGAACCGTCCAAGCTCTCTGATTACTCAGCCATAATACATACATCCTTATTATGTAGCTTGTTATGTAGCCTATAGCACTCAGCTACGCAAAAATAAGTTATTTATATTGCAAATAATGTGAAGATACAGGAAGTACATATCGACGCCGGAAACCCATTTTGTGTATCTCAAAGGACCCTTCTTTTTAGATACGACAAAATCGCTTTCTGGCGTCGAACATATTTGAATATAAACTATAAACAGATTTAAATATTATAACATTGTTTCTGTTACAGGGAGCCATCTGTTGAAAGCATACGATGGACTAACATGACACTGGGGGCAGCCACGGAGGAGGAATGGCTGTCTATCGGCGATTTGGTCCGCGTGCAGAGAGGGTACCACATCGAGAGAATGAAACTTTGGGATGAAATTTACGAAAAGCACTATGTCGAATTTAATTCCAGTTTCAACCTTAAACCTTCAATTTACATTACAATATGTTGTCTAATTTTATTATTGGACAGGCGCAAACAGCACCTAATGTAATAAAAAATAATTATTAATATTAAGAAAACGACTAAAGCGAGAAAAATGGTACTTTTATAACTATTATATTTCCTATCAGTCACACAACTATATGCCATGAATTTATTCTTTTATTATAAGTGGATAAATATAACGTAATAAAACTTATTATACTTATTGTTTTTGCATTATTCATTTCATTTTTACAGTTTTAGGTAAAAATACCCAAAAGGAGGACAAGCCGACGGTAAACTAATTTAATAAGGATACGGCAACGCTGCGATGCGTAATAATACGATAATATAAACACAGGGTGGATGTTTGGATTGGGTGGCGTATTGTTTTGATAACATCATGTATAAACTAATTCACTTAAGCAAATTAACTCACATCAATCGCATCACATCCATTATCGAGTGCACTTTTGGAAAGTTCCAATGATTTTTAACCGGATTAGTTTAAGTTTAGTGGTCATCCACCTGTTGGAGACTGTGTGCCGGCTAGTGGTGACGACGCAGGGAACGGTGCGGGGGCACTACGTCCCCCGGCCTGCGCACCACGCCTTCCTCGGGGTGCCCTACGCCCGCCCGCCCACGCGCCGCGATAGGTTTAAGGTCAGCGTCATTTGTTGATACCAATCTAATTTGCAACGTTGTTACCGTTATTGGGGACGTTGGTTATATTTTGTTTTGTTTACTTGATACAGTCTGTGTTGATGTTGAGGCCGTCGCGTGATATATACAACAATAAGGAATTTACTATCTAGATAAAAAAAACATTTTTAATTAATGATGTAGACCTAATAAAATAATTGGAATATTTTTAAGACTGTGTGAAGTATTCAATGACTCTATTCTTCTCTCTACTCCATACAACGTGGTGATCGTAGGTTCAATCTTGGGTGGAGACAATATTAAAAGAATATAAATAATATAAAATAAAATGCCCTCGCTCCGGAATAAATTAAATTTAATACTGTACTCTTCTTCGTAAAACATTTGTAATAAAATAGCAACTTGTATTTTACTGTATAACTTAAGCGAGTTTTGTACGTTCGTTGGAAAATTCCCAAGACACTGACAATAGTGGCAACTACATATTTTATTCTAGATTCTAGTGTTTAGACATTCTGTTGTCCATTTTCTGCTAGAATTCAAGACATTACGCGTCAAATATCTGAATTCAAAGCCGAACTTCTGGATCGAACCCACAAGCTTCATTTTACAGGGCAATACGTTACTGCGCCACGACAGCCTCAATTATATAGTTTTTAATAATTAATTAGTTTATAAAAAATTCCGGAAACTGGAACAGTCATCTAGTGTATTACGTTCCGAGAACGTGTTCCAACTGCAATGAAACGTCACTTTCCAGTTTCCACCATCGCCATTACAAAAATTAATATCAACGACATACATTTCAAAAATCATTACAACCTATTATGTTTGTCACGGCGACACGGCGAGCAATATCCGGTGGAGAGATTGATGATAAGAGAGACAATATAACGCCAGGTCGACGGCGTGACGCGTGACGCGTGACGCGTGATGGGATGGATCGCTAATTGATTGTGAAAGCTTATTTGACTTCGCGTGTGTTGTGAAGTACCATTATTACCGGTATTTTGTCATTACATTAAGAGCTTACATTAATACTGTGTTAATTATACAAGCGACAATAAAAGGTACCGCCTACATCGATTATATGATACAATATTTTTGTTAACATTTTTTCTTCTGCTTTACTGGAGAAAGCAGAGAAATTACTATTTGTGTTTATTGAAAGACTTGGACTTGGACTTGGAATTGGAAATAGAGTAGAAATTTATACCAAAATTTTGTTGTTTATTTCAACAGCTTCGCGATAACATCTTCTATATATATAAAATCGAAAGGTCACTCACTCATCACGAAATCTCAGAAACTACATATGCTAGGAATCTCAAATTTTGCATAGNTTCGAAGCCATTCATCGTATCAAGTGTCCACAGCCAGATGGCTCAGGAGAAGAGAACTGCTTAATACTAAATGTATTCACGCCGGTGAATGCTGCATCTTTGCCCGTTGTTGTTCATTTTCACGATGGAGGGTTCCAAAAAGGGTAAGAATAATAGTATTAATTCATATTAAAGCATTCAACTCTTCTAATACATTTAAATGAATAGACAAGGATTTTTAGATGGATTAGACGCCGTCGTGGCAGAGCATCTGGCTTTAAGCGCGACGGTCGTGGGATCGATTCCTACTTGGAGAAAATCGCGTTCCACTACTCAACACATAACGAACGGATGAAACTTAACCTAGCCTCATCACTAGGTATGCTCTCTCTGCCTACCCTGTTATTTCTGGGACACAGCGTGAAACTAGTTATAGTGCAATACATCTGTATTGTAGAATACTCTAATTCTATTCTATTGGAAACATAAATAAAATGCTAAAAAGGCTGAGGGGTAAAATGATATCCGTGGGTGGTATCGACATCGCTATTAATTAGCCGTCATCATGTCCACTGCAGACCTGCGGACGACCGCCGCTTGCCAAAATCTTCATATAAGATTACATCATGTCTGTTTTTCTTATAAAGTTCTAAATTAATATATATTTTAAAGTTGCCTTTGCAGTTGCTTATATGATTTTTTTATTATTATTTTCTTTTTACGAGGATCGTGGTGTGGCGGGACAGCGTGAGTCTAATTTGTCGTGCCTACATATAGGTACACATAGTTGCCAATTATTTTCTGAATGCAGTCGCTTGTCGACAGGTGAACGACTCTGCGTGATTTTGCTAATAATGGATAAAGAGCCATAGTTATTCAAATTACATCTCGAATGTCAATAACATGTGCCGTTCGAACAATATGAACAGCCATTAACCTATACGATCTCATCAAGCTACGTCGAAGTTAAAATGTTATAAAGTTCGTGAATATTAAGAATCACGATAACACCTTCGGTCACAATGTTTCTCACAAGCCAACATGTTATTACCACCGTCATAAGTGGTTGTTATTTAATATACATTTGTAAATTTGCAGGTGGGGTAGCTTTAAAGGTCCCGAAAGGTTAATCGATCAAGGTTTTGTAACAGTCACTTTCAATTATCGGCTAGGCGTATTAGGATTTCTATGCTTAGGCTTGGAAGAAGTGCCTGGCAACGCTGGCTTGAAGGACCAAATAGCTGCCCTTTATTGGATACAGAGGAATATTGCGAAATTCGGTGGAAATTCCTCTGACATTACCGTTTATGGTATTGGCTCGGGTGCAGCTTCTATAGAAATTTTACTATTGTCTGGACAAACTAAGGAGCTCATTCACAAGGTTATCTTAGAATCAGGTTCCGCTTTGTCACCATCTTCTATTACTCATGATCCTTATTCAGATAGTCTTAATGTCGCCAGTTATTTAGGATACGAGGGACAAGATGATGCCACTAGTTTAAGTAACTTTTATTATAAGCTCCCAATTAAAAAAATAACTAATACATCCAAAAACTTCTTACCATGCATAGAAAAAGATTACTATTCAACACACAGTTTACTAAACACCGACCCTAGAGACATACTGAAAAGTGGGAAATACCACCATGTACCTATGATGGTATTGTATTCTAGTGCTGAACAAGTTTCAATAATCTCGGAAAATATTGTTATGTTTAAGACAGTACCAGAATATTTTGAAAATCTACTTCCAAATGACTTGGCTTATAGCAGCAATGATGTAAAGTACAAAATAGCTAAGTTAGTAAAAGATTTTTATTTTAATGAAGCAGATTTAACAGAAAATGTTGTACAAAGCTATGTGGACTATGTAAATGACATATTTTTGGTATACCCTTTAATAAAATCAATAACACACCATGCAAAGGAGAGATCAGTGTTTTTAATGAAATTTATTTATAAAAGGAAATTGAGTGTGAATAGTAATTTTGGCATTCATGGTGCCACACAAGGTGATGTGTTCAAGTACATTACTTCAAGTAGAAACTTAGATGACCCGGATGAAATTATAGTAGAGACAATACTCACTTTGTTGACTAACTTCATAAGAATGAGGTATGATCATTGTTAAAAACATTCAATTAAATATTTTAGTAAAAACAAGTTATTGAGTCAACATAATATTTAGACAATCCATCCCCCGTGCACTGTCTAATTATTGGGACAATGTATGTTAAGTAGCAGAACTCAATATTGTGCTTCATCTTGTTACTAAAGTGAAGAAATTAAAATTATATTATATTTCTTTTACCAAGTGGGAATCAAACCCACAACACATTGTGCAGTGACACAGCAAATCCCTATAAATGCAAGGAAATAATTTTCATTTCTTCACTTTAGTAACAAAGACAAAGCACAACATTGAGTTCTGCTACTCAACACACATTATCTCAATAATTAGGCAGTGCATGGGGAATGGATTATCTGAATACTAAGTTCATCTATCTCCTCTGCTATCAGTGGAATACAGCATTACCTAAATACTTGATTGGATATTTTCCTTTCCCCATTCCCAGTGGTAGAACTCACAATGTGTTGTTTATAGTCACAAGGACTGTAAGTTAGCATTACAAATGTACTTAATATTAATTTGAATATTTTCAGAGACCCTACACCATTGACAACTGAGCTGGTTACGGAAATATGGGAGCCAATTGTCCCTCATGTGTTAGATGGGAAAGTCATTTTGCATAAAATTAATTGCTTAGTATTTGGTAAATCAATGAGAAATGAAGAGATGTCTGGACAACAATTTATATTTTGGGATCAAATTTATGAAAAATTTTACATTAACACAAGAGAATAATTTGTTAACACTTAAACAAAATAAATTAATTGATTTTATTATATATTTTTATAATATAATATCTTCAAAAAATAATTTCTAACATCAAACATATTGCAACTGCTACAAAAATTGTATTAAATTTTAAGTAAATTCTATACAGTAACTAAAAATATACTGACTGTTTATTTAGTATAGAGAAATTGTAAAATTAAATGTACAATGTACTCATAAAAAATATAAAGAGCATAACTATGTTTAGAGAATTTTGAGAACAATATTTTATGAAAAGTTAGAAGACAAGAGGCATATTATTTAAGTTATTGCTTTGCGTATGTGGTTTTTCTATGTTTTGTGACGAATGTGCGAACAACGTGCATCCGTGTTGCTGTCGTAATCGAAACGGATATTAAAACTAAATTAATAGAAAATTATCTGTATTAGCAATACAGTATACAAAGATAATATATAAAAAACAGTTTATTAAACCTTAAAATTCTTAGTTTTAATAAATATAATATAATTGTAAGCAAAACTTATACTTGACGTACCCAAAAACAAATACCGTTACCTGATCAATCAGCCGGAGATGGGAGACAGGTCCAGTGCAGCATCCACTTATAAACACTATAGCATAATTAACTTATTATTTCTGAGTGTTATTACTCATTCGTCATTAGATTTAATTGATAAAATCAACAAGTATTTTAATATACAAAAGGCAAAACAAGGACCGCCCGTCACATTTCACTCCACTGACATAACATGACGTGAGACACGTTCCGAAATACCGTTCTAATGAGATAGATGAAATTATTGTTGGCTTTTAAAACGTTTTTAAACGTAAATATTTTTATTATTATATAGGAGGTTAAAATATAGATATTTAATTGAATCATTTTATTATTTAGTAAATATAATAAAAATAAATATATGAAATTTTAAAAAAATCATAGATGATCATAATAATTATGTTTTGATGGAATCTACTCAGAATAAGCCAGGCCAGCCAGGCCAGCCAGCTGTGAGACGTAGTTTTTCAGTTACTAATACTAAAATTATGTTAATAAAATAAAGCAAAATATTGTTTAAGATATTTATTTACAGGTAATTTTTTTTGTACTTATCTGTTATTAATAACTTAAACGTTAAGTAAATATAGCATCGACTATTAATAGATTATTACTAGTGTTTTGCTCTCTAAATTCATAAAAAATGTAATTACAATTACTGAGTATTAGCTGAGTTACTTATAAATTATTAGCAATATTTAGTTTAAGATACATTGCTATATTTCTTATGTTTTTTTTTAAGCTTCAAGCTGTAATTTATTAATTTGCCCGCATTCAGCAAGATAGGTAGAGGGAAAACTGTTGTCATGGACGTGTTCAAAGATATTTTCCAAGGGGGCCTTTTATTTCGCTGGGAAATGCATTTACGCAGACCGCCCATACGGAAGGCCAGTGCCTTACGGATGAGCGGTACTGAGGGACTCACCGGTGAAACAAACCGATCCTACCCACTAAAACCCATCGGAAATCCTCTCCACCAAAATGAGACGCCGCGAATCGTTCGCGCATACTTCTTCGACGGCACGCCTATTGTTGGCCACCGTCACCTAAGCCTAAGGGGGGGCTGGAGTTTAGCTTTGAACAGATTTTTTCGCGTAAAAGCTTTTCCTGGCCCCTCCTATTCCTACGTTTATGAGTATTGTCATTTACTTAGTTCCCCACGTATCACCTCATTTTCGAAAGATTGCTTGTTGTTTTAAATAAAATTAATTGATTTAGTTTAAAGATTGTTTAAAGCTGTTGTTACTGGCCTGGTAATTGATTATTGATACAATTTGTATCATATAAATGGTAATTACATTATGTTCTAATATTGATCGCGATCTTTATACATATAACGAGTCATTGATTGTCTGCTATAAGAATATTATTTGAATTGAAGTGAAAGGTATACTATAAAGAATTGTTAGAGTTGTCGTATCGTACTTCGTACTCTCCTGTTTCGTCTTGCCAGAGAAGTTTCTTTTATTTGCTTTATATATAATATTATAATTCAATAAAATATCCAAATTGTACTCAACGAAATTCGTTTATTTACATCTTAAATGTTACATATCAGGGCAAGATTGTATAATGTTTAATATAGTTAGTTTACGAACAACGCCATCTATTGGATAATATTGATATATTAAATATTAATTAAACTGCTCAACGCTAGATGGTGCTGCTCTTTTTATATTAATTTATTAGGGTAGTGCAATTAAAATTGTAAAATAAGTTAATTTGTCGTGGAATGTGTTTTTATCTAAGGTAAGTAATTTTGTAAAGTCTTAGAATAAAAATATATAACATTTAAAAAAATAAAGTTTTTATCTAAATATTTATGTTCACTTACCTTTTTTAGTAACAAGAATTGAAATTACAAATAATTAAAAATAATTTGTAGCTGTTATAATTTTCGTTATAATTGATTTTTATTATACAATATACACTAAAAGAGAGTGTTAAGAGTATTAGTAGTTTAAGTTAATCATACAAAAGGTTTAATGTGCGTTGATTTGAATCCGCGGTCTCCCAATGTTAAATAGGGAAAATCGACACATTGAAATGTCTTGAATAATTCCTATATTTTTATATGATTTTGGGTTCACTATAATGCTTTTTACAAAATAAAATATATAATATTTTAATAAGATCATAAATAATACTACGATGCGCCACATGCTATGCACAGCGGGTTAAGCTGAACGCAGCTATGTTGCCATAAGTAGGTCTAGGAGTAGCATTACACACTTTTGTCCAGTAAGAGCTTCGCTTCGCTGAGCACCATTTAAAATAGCATTAGAATAACTTCTCAAGTGTTATTTTATATTTAGGATAGATATTTAGTAACTTTTAAGATTTAAAATCATATATAGGTATCCATTTAAGTTATAACTCATGCAAAAATGTAATTCTAACATTAAAAAATAATACAATACTGTACTAGATGGCGCCACTTACTTTCACGTAACTCAAGATATCATCTACTTTTAATTAAATATAACTATTAAAAGTAATTTTATTGTCATTGACTTTTACTAGAACGCTTACCACGTAATATTGTTTATATTGTATGATAAGCGTATTTTAAATAAAAAAAATAGCTTACGTTTTTTTACAGATAAATAATCTTAAGAATTTTTTTTGCGAAGTACGCTAGATTCTAGTGGCATATTATTCCTCGCTTTTCATTCCGTACTTAAATATAATACAATATCAGGTATAAAGAAGTTTCTAAGTTTTAGACCATTAGAGAAATATTCATTATATGTATTTGTATTACACTTTTAAGGTTGGTTGATAGTGATAATGCTTCTAGGAGAAATTAGAACTAACGACTGCCAAAATGCGAATATAACATAGAAAGTTTCTAATTATAGTATTTAACGTAACTTTCCGTTGAAATAATAGGTAGGTACTTAATTCTCTATGTCATACATAAGCGTTACTCTGAAAATCTAAAATACTAAGTTGTTATCTACATTCTTCAGTGTAGTTCTTACTTCTGTAGTTCTTACTTAGTTTTAAATCAAATAGGCAAATATATTACGAATACATCTCCAAAGGGATTTACATAAGAATGTCCGACATGGGCGTCCTTAAGGATATTTACAGGGGCCTTGAAAGTCATGCTTTGAATATATGTTTTGAGCCAGCTTTTTACGCCCATAATGTCTAACATTACTGCCAATGTTTTAAATTAAAGTCTTAAACCGGATTAATCGATGACATAGAGTGAATATCATCTATCCGTAACTACGGACTACTGGTAAGTGTTCGAAGTCATGTCGAGTTTCCAAAAAGTATAATATTACACAAATACGGCTAAAATAATTAATCCGGCTTAAAATAAAAAATGTTATTATTGACAATGCTCCGTAGCATCCACCACGGAGGACTTCCTCCAGCCGAAGAAGAAGTATCCCAGTGCCATGCCCAGCACCAGCGCCATGCAGAGCCACACGTTGTAAGTCATGAACACCAGCATGAGGATGTAAGAGGCGGTGGACTGGATGATGTGGAGCAGCGTTTGGACGATATGCGCGGATGACAGCATAGAGTACCTGGGGAGGTCGTTAGTTAGTTAGTTTTGTTTATAAGAGATAGGAATGTATTAATTCTAGATTATATCTACTTATCTTGAAGATGCGTGAAGCTTAAAAGAATATAACCCAATTGTTTTGGGTTCTAATCCTCATTAATGTTCTTAAGAAAATGTGTATATATATTTTATAATAGGTATAGCTGTTTAGTTGATGTTAAAAATAACATTATACGATGCGTTTAACAGTCTACAAACCTATTAACACTAAGTTCCCTCTGCTTAACCTGCTGTATGCAGGAAACTGCGTAAAAACTATCTAAATATTAACAGTTAGCTTACTTAACGGCAGCTGCTCCGCCACAGGCACCCTTAGAACCGCATTCATTTTTAGTAATATTGACTTGAGAGTCCCCCGTTGCAGTGGTGGCCCTCGCGTGGAGGGCTTCCCTATAGTATTTGAGGCCCTCGTAAAGGGCCCCGGCGAGGAAGATGGCGACCGCTGAACCAAAGAGTTCTAATGCGTTGGTCGTCTCCCATCCTCGGAACAGGATCTCTTGTGTAACGTCTGCGTGAAACTGAAATTTTAGAAATATGAAGATTACTATAAATGTATTATATTGGTCTAATAATGCAGCCAGGACCTGAATTGTGAAACTCTTCAGAGGTTACTATTCTGTTACATTTGACGATTTACTTGAAATTAGTCATCATTAGTAATAAAAATTAATTAATCAACTTTATAGGTAGGGTTCCTCTAGACAAGACTATTCAAAAACTTTATATACTTATATAGATTTAAATTCGTATTTACAAAATATTATAAAGAGATCTGTATATCTTTCCCATTTTTTAAATTGTGTATTTTCATTTCAGTTTTAACAATTTAATGTTTTACATTGATAATAAAGCTTGGGAGACCAGATCTAGATTTTTACTAACAATCATTTAAGTTTCGAAAATAAAACACAATACCTCTATGTAAAAAAATCTTTCAAAGCTAAAAAAGTCAATGCCTCCTAAAAATGTTACCGATGGGCAAAGCCCATGGGCGTAGGAAGTGGAGGAGCCGGAAAGACAGGATTGGCACCAGACTATTCTGGCCCACTCCAGAATAGTCTGGTGCCCATCCTAAAAAAATTTGTTACAACAATTAATTGTTATAATATGTAATATTAATATTAAAAAAAAACAACATTTACATTACACGGAAATTCAAAGCTAAAGTCCAGTAGAATCCAGTAGTAGAATCTACAGTTAGTACTAGTTCAGAAAAAATCTAAAACTTTACATTTGTGGTTAAATTCTAAAAATGTTATACCCTTAAACTAAAGGGGTATAATTTAGTATTAAAGCTTGAACTAACGTCAAGTGAGATATCAAATGAAAGGGCTCTGGCTAAGCAAGCTTGAATTTCAGATAAAGCTCGAGACCTCCAATTTTTGTACAGAACCCTCGGTGGGCGAGCCCGTTTCGCGCTTGTCCGTTTCTTTTTTATCTTGAATAGAAATAAGAATAACTATCTATTACATAGTTCTATGAGAACTTCAAACAAAACGATTCAACACGCTTATCGTAAGTGATGCCAGCACAGACCGCTGCGCTGGTACCCACTATCTGCGGTCGGTGGGGGAAGCACTAGGTGCGCAACAATCACGTTGTGGTCACCGATAACGATGTTATCACTGAAATTATTTGTTCTTCAAATAAATGATGACTCCAAATAATTAATCTACCTATAGATATTGTGATGCAGTAATTTGTATTTATACTGTTAATTAAATTACTATTTCAAATCCTGCTATGATTAATAAATGCATTCTTTCATAAAGAGCCGTCGCGACGTAAGGACACGAGCGTGCGACGGTTGTGGGTTCGGTTCCCTCTCGAAAGAATGAATTATTTAATATTTTCATTTCTCCTCTCTAGTAATAAAGCTAACCGCGGCGTTGGCGTTTCATTCCACCACTCAATACGCAATTATAAATTTGGCAGAAATTGGGGAATGGAAGTGTGTTAATGGAAAAAGAGTGTTTTTTTGAGTCCGCCTCTATTAATGAACTTCTATAAATCCATGAAAAAAATTCAACTAACTTGTATATTCTAATAACCGTTCTTTACTTGCACTAAGCGCTATAACCTGAGATCCCACCGTTGAATCCTGCATATACCAGTTTTCTTAATTAAACCTATATTAATGAATAATACATGATTAGTAGAACAGATTACACCTGGGTTGCCTGGAAGAATCCTGCCGCAATCACCTTTAATTACATTTTTTCGTAACTCGTTTTTGGAGAAAATTGCACCCATACGTTTTTTATATGAATCGCACATCATTTGAAAGATAATCGCATAAGGAATTGGAAAATTAAGGGTTGCCAGCTCTCAGTCTGCCGCAAGTCTAGGGTTGCCTGGTTTAAACATGTCACTAAATGTTAATAATTTGCACTCATGTGTTTTTTTAATGAATTATATATCAAATTAAAGCTTATTTTTTTCTGAACACTATAAAACAGGGTTGCCTGGAAAATTCCTGCCGCAAACAGGGGTTGCCAGCGTTTGAAATATTTTATTCCGGTTCCGTTTGACTATGAGAATAGACGATGAAATGCGCGGTCTGCCTTATGTTTTAAAGTAAAATATTATATAATAGAAGGTCAATCTTAAAATCAATGTTTATTCTAATTGTTCACCTGTTAAATGATGATTTTAATCATATTAAGTACACGCAGAAAACTATTTAAAGATCATAGGGCAGAAGAAATCATCCTTATTTTTCAAGTAAAATAATGAATCTAGAATATTGAGTCTTTGCAAAAACGAGTTACGAAAAAATATAATTAAAGGTGATTGCGGCAGGATTCTTCCAGGCAACCCAGGTGTAATCTGTTCTACTAATCATGTATTATTCATTAATATAGGTTTAATTAAGAAAACTGGTATATGCAGGAATCAACGGTGGGATCTCAGTCTACTACATGCTAAAACTACCTACGAGTATATCAAAGGGCTGTCTTTTAGAGACTAGCATCAGAAATTGCCGCTCAATTGTTTTGCGCTCTCGCTTTGTTACATAAAAATAATTTATTATATTTTTTTCCTTTGAATTGGCTATTATGCAGTAAAACATGTCTAACTATATAAACAAATGGAATATATTATTTTTGCGATCAGATCTTTTCAGTAGCCTTATAATTTTAATATTAGTTAGTCTTCGAAAACATGGCGTCGACTTCCGCCACTCAACACGCTGTCTCGAAAATTGTGCGGTGCGTGGGTGGGTGCTCTGTCAGATTTTTGTCTTCCCAAATACGGGATACGGGATGCAGCGTGAAGCTTAAAAAAGTTTTTTAAGTACTCACCACCATGGCGTGTCCGCCGCAGTGGTCACCGGCGCCGTGGTCATGACCATCGTGGCTACCGACGACGGTCGCTTCTGTCGCATGGTGGGAGTGGTCTCCGTGGTCCATTGCTGGAATTATATAAAAACATAAATCAAGTTTTATGTTTGAAATATTAGTCAGTGAGATATATTTTAATAACTTTTAGTCCTTTTAGGGGAAAATTCATATTAATAATGAGGAATAACTATATTTATAACTGATTTAATATCAAAATCAAACTCAATTAATTAATTATTATTAACTGTATGCAATTAACGAATCCGTTAATTAGTGTAAAGTTACTCGTTAATTATTAAGATTCATAGCTCAATATATGTGTATTTATAGTCCGACATATAGGGATTCGTAGATGTATTTTAATTTTACATTTTTGTCATAGTCACACAGTTTTCACACAGCAGACAGGTAAGCAGAGGGAAGGAATTTTGAAGGCATTGCTAGTTCAATAAAAATATAAATATTTTAAAATATACAATAATCAATATTTTATTTCCTCGAGTGGGAATCGAACGTGATGTATTATGTGACGTCACGTTTACAGACGCACCCCAAAATATCAAATCCTCTCCTCAAAAGGTCTCAAATAATGTTTTAATAAAATATAAGAAGTTACGTGCTTCATTTTCGTTTTTGGAAGACTTATCAATTTATTCTGAGGAGAAACTTGCCTAGCTAATGATAATGTATTAATGGGTACCTTTTCTTAAATGAATTACAGTAAATCGTAAATACCCACGCTGGGAGCTGATTTAGCGTAAAGTACAAAGAGCGACTTTCACTGCGCCCGCGCAGGTGTCAGTGTCGGTGTCTCCTAGATTTCGTTGCGAAACAAAACGTTTATTATGATTTTATATGTGCATTATTTTATGTAACCGTCATGGCGCAGTGGAACAGCATCTGAGTGTAAGCGCGATGGTGGTGGGGTTGATCTCCACTATATATTATATAAAAAAATCAAATCAGCTTCACGCTGTATCCCGCACACAGCAGGGACTAGTGACATTCCGTTCCCCACTTTGCCGCGCCTCGCTTTGCCTCGACACCATAGCGAACAAATAGAAATATACATTTAAATAAATAATTCATTCTCTCGAGTGGGGATCGTACCCACAACCGTCGCGTTACAGTCACACCCTTGTGCCGCTGCGCCACGACGACATGACGAATAACATTCATAGTGAAAAATCGAACTTACGATAACTTTCTTAGTGCCTACGCTAAAATTATTGCTTTATTTTTTATTTTTATCTTAACATTTCAGTTAAATTATATTTATTATAGTTACCTACTAATTAATAATTTCTTATTATCTATTGTTGTATAGAAGTTAAATTAATTTATAGTGAGCTGTAACTTACAGCTTACTATTAATGAATGCCATTGTAGCGTTATTTAAACGTTCTTATATAACGTCGACATGGTGTTTATACAAATATGACATTATATATTTAAAAAATGATCACTTATACGGTCGAATTACAGATAATTTGTATTTGGGGAGCCTTACACAGCTTTTTGACACTTGATGCAAGGGAGCCAGAGGGATCTCTGCATGCGCTACTACTGGCAGGAAGGCCTTATTTTTTTTACGTGACCTTTCTTCAATATCATTGATACTGTATTCTAGGTCAATCGAGATTTCAGTCTGCCTAGGGAGAACCCGTAAATGTTTTTGCCATTCTTTTATCACTCATTCTCACGACGTTCTCTAAACACCTGAGCACGTACGTCATTCCTTGATGAATTCTCTCTGTCTCTCTCTCTCTCTCTGACTCTTTTACGAATTGTTGCTAAAAATCCTTTTTTTAATAACTAATAATGGATAACGGAGAGACTATTTATATTTAATTCAAACTATGTACAAAAATAAATAAATAATAATATACATGTATGTTTGTACATGGAATCAACACATAGCTTTGAATTGCTTACCGTTCACTTGTAATTAAGGTTTTTTTCAAGTACAAGTAAACGCTTTGTGGTCCACCTTGAGTGCGCGAGATGGTTGCATACCTCTTTATAGACACGTATATCATGTTTGTTTATAAGTATTATAAAATGTAGCCAATTCATTTATTATGCTACTTGTTAGTGTTTATTTACATGATTATATATTCCTATTGAATTATGTAATTCTAAATATAAGCTAAAACTCCGTTCATAGGGATCGCATTTTCGGGACAAACCGTACTGAGTGGCGGAACTCAACGCCGTTCCTTAACAGAGGAAATGAAAATAATCTATTTGTCCGAATGTGAATGTTATGGACCCCACAATCGTTTATTTGAGTTTTGTTTTGTATCATATTTCATTTAAGTCTCTCAAAATTTAACTGCGTGATAGAGCAATGTAAACACACAATCATTCTTTTCTGTTCATAGGTTCAAATACTAACAATATAAAACATATTTCGTGTTTAAAAGATAAAGTAAAAGAATGTTAGGATAATCTTCGATTTTAGCATACGTCAATAAACCTGCGTTCACGCAGGAAGTGATACAACAAGAACAATGGTTCACTGTTAGGGGCGCGTTACTTTTAACTTAAAATTTAATACAAAAATAAAATTTGTTTTATCTTCGCACTGTATCTGGCTGGTAACCTAGTGTAGTAGGTACTCCTTCCGTTCTCCACTTTTCGCTGAATTCTGGAGGCATTGTGTGTTGAGTGGCAGAAATCAACGCCACAATTTACCTTGTTCCAAGAGGAGAAAATGAAAATATTTGATTTCCTCAAGTAGGAATCGAATCGAAACCGGTCGCTTTTGGTGTATTAAGTGTAATAAATGATCTATTTAGCGTGTTTGTTTATTTACGCACGTGATGCAGCCGCAGCCCTAGCGGTCACGCATGACGGCTGACGGAGTGACGCAGTGTCAGGGCGACCGTCCACAGGAAGACACCTTATATCCGGCGATCGATATGATCGGCTTATTTACAATGAATATGTATGTGGACATGTATGTTTCTCTTGCGTAAACAAAACATTTGATTTATTGTATGTTTGTATGCGATTTATTATATTTATTAATTTTAAAAACTTTTTTTTTATGTCATTGTATAAGTATTGTATTAAAAAAGTAGAGACCACAATGAAAATTACGGAATGTATGAGTATTATGCAAAAGTTGTGAGAGGAATAGAGACTTAGTTACTCTTCACCTCGTAAATAGAAAAATAGCAGCTTTTCGTTTTTTTCCGTTGTAGCAGGGTAGACAGAGATAACCTAGTGTCAACACACTCCCCTTTCCGTTCTCCGCTTTTAGTTCATGAGACATTGTGTATTTAGTGGCTGAACTCAACGTCACGCAAATATTTTTCTTTCTTATTCAGACTGAGCTACAATATTTTATCGCACAATAAAATTAGCCACGGTAATAAAAGCGTGTTGCACTTGTTACTGTTACATAAGTGTAGGTATTATTCTTCCATATTCAGAAGCGTGAAAAATTGTTAGTTCCAACAAAATTGTAATTGTATACATTATTGCTATTTACATGGCTGACTCATAAATGTGTATTGTCAATACATTATTTATCTGGAAAACGGTGCAAAGTGAGATTGTAAGCCTAGTCTACAAATACTAAATAATACCAGTATTCATTTGTTACAAAAATATATCTTAGCGTTATATTACGCATATCAGCGAGGTAGGCAGAAGATACATTGTCAACGCGAGTGATGGTGATGCAATGATGCAGCTTCACACTGTATCCAACGTGTAGCAGAGTAGGCAGAGGGAGACTAGTGCTAGCACACTTCGCTGCCCACTTTCCGCCGCATTCTGAAGGAATTGCGTGGAGGAATTCAACACTGCGTTTTTTTTTGGCACCAGAGCAAAGAAATGAAAATATTAAACATTTCATATCTTCTAGTGGGAATCGACCCCACAATCGTCGCGTTTACCTACTGTCATGACACCTTTGTGATCCTGCGCTACAACTGGCCTCATATAACGTAATGAGATTTAAATCCATTTATGTTATTAATATTGAAATTGCACTTACGAGAAAGTCAACTTATAGATATATCTAGTACCGCTCATTTGACCAATTACTGATTTTTTTTTAAATTACAGGAAACGCAATAAAAATTCATAAAAAGCTTTTAAAAAATAGCTTTTATGCATATTTTATTGTTTATGTTTCTCTAATACACAAGGCAAGTCCCCAGATATACTTTTTCTGTATAATAATTGGCGAGCAACGAGACAATGGCTGTCATCCGCAATGGAATTGAGCCACAATTGGTGATCTGCATGCGAGGGGACACCCGGCCGTCTCCACTTCTACATCAGTTTAATACAAGAAAAATATTCTACAACTTCTACTTTTTTGGATAGTCAGTAATGTTTTTTTAAGTAATGTGATTTCGAGGGCATGTGGCAATGTGGAACTGTACGCCCGACAGTTTGTCACTCAACACGCGATGCCATGGACAGACTGAGAGTTCGGCGTGAAGCTATAATGATCTAACCATCCTATTTGTTGTGGATGGTCGTGATGATGACGTTCACCATTAAGACCACGACTAACACCACCAGGAGACTGTCCTAAACTAATAGAGCAAAGAAAACGTAAAGTGATCTAAGTTGTGCTTTCACATTTTTAATTGTATACCGGAAATGAAATTACGGAAGTAAGTTTTTTGCTTGTATCATATTTATACGAAGAAAGTTATGTTTGAAGCAATCTAACGGCATAGCAAATTTGAGGTAGCCGTGTTTATTAAATATACTAATATCCATGTCAAACATGGTCTGTGCTCTGTGCTAAACTAGCACGTTGAATAATTGTTATATATGGCATATTGGTGAGACTGCAGTGCCTGGGGCCAAGTTGTAGCACAGTGGGGCGTGTCTCAGTTGAGACTCTCATTGCATGTTGAGTGAGGGAGTTTAACGCCGCGGTTTGTCGTGGTACCATAAGAAATGAAAATAATTCCAGATTCAGTGGTAATCGAGTCCACAACCGTCGCGTGCACAGTCACACACTGCGCGCGTCTCCATTACACTATAGTATTACAAAGACGATATGAAACTAATTCTTATATAGATTTAAAATGTAACGCCAGGCCGGCCTCAATGGCTGAAGCAATTATTTTAATTGCTCTATAAAATGTTGATTAGGTTTTTGTTAATATTGATAACAATATTTATTTCATTTTGCTCTGAACAAATATTATTTATTTAATTTTTAAACTAGTTAATAAGTAAATCGAATTTGAATAAATTTTCGTTGTGCATTTTTCGTGATTGTAGAGATATTTTTTTGTCATATGGCCAAAATTGATATTGTTATAATTTAGTTCTCGCCCAACTTGGTTTGGGTGAAGTGGATCTAAAGTGAAAACTCTCAGTTTTCCTTTTTTCGGATTCTTAAGAATCTTTTAGTGCTTCCCTGCACTTCCTAATCTACGTATATAATTTTTCTATCTATCGTGTTCTTTTTATAATTAATCTAAAGTAATAACTATTTTTAAGTAATAAAGTTTGTTTGAACGAGCATGTTTCCGTGTCAGATATTTGGTAAACTACGTAAGAGCTTAGTGGACAATAATAAGCGGATGTTTTGCTTCGTCCAGTTATATATCGCTATCGTCCTATCTATACCAATCAATGTAGAAGTAGGAAATATACCTATTTTCGTAAAAGGCTAAGGCTGATTTTACGCTCGATTTTCAAGTCAGAGTAGATCCTGATATTAGCGCGTTCAACCAAACTAATTTTTGTTACAGTAGACCTATGGCCAGAGCTACGATAGCTATTTCTATAGAAACCATACCGGCGATGATGTAGGAAAAAGTCAATAACACATGTATTAATCTAGTATGTAATGTGACAAAATATTATTTGACTTGCGGATAAGGCGATTTATTGATTTCACTGTATTAATTTGATTAAAAAAAAAATAATTGATATTTTAATAGCACAATAAATCCAATGCTTTTACGAGTATAGTCAGAGACTAGCTTGTGCAACAACCTTTGACAAAGTGAAATAAAAAAAAAACAAAAAAATATGACGCCCGTTTATGATGTTTTTCTTTGATCATGATGATTATGTTGGCAATGATGACAACTATACAGATTATATATCGAAACAATGATTACAGCTCCCTGACCTTAATAGCTGATTAAAGTTATTGAATCAAAATATATTATTTGTATTCTCATCAGTTGTCTCGTATTGCAGGCGTGCCTTGTGACAGATTAGATAACGTTGTAAATATTTAGGCTTGTAATTAAAGGTTTCATTTTCTATGATAATGTAGGGGTTTGCACAGTAAGTAATATTATTTAACATTTAGATACATTTGTAAGTTTATGCAATTTATGCGCACTAAATTAAATCGCTAAAAATGCAGATTTGCAATCGTTCTTAGCTGATGTTTTGTGGAGTATACATATATACAAAGAATGCAATATTAAGAAGGTACATAGACAAAAAGAAATTATATCTAATATTTATAATCAATTTCCATCCGGGGCAATGAAATATGTAGTTTCATATATCTACTCTGGTAACAAGACAAAGCACGGCGTTGAATTCCGATACACATATTGTATCGACTCCTAGTGGAAAGTACAGAACGGAATGACTTGCATATTTCTGCTTACTTTATTGTTCTGAAAATTAATTATTCATTACTTTATTTAGATACAAAGGATGTTTGTAACCTGATTAATTAAGGTACTTAACCTTGTGATATCTACCACGAGGTCGAGGATTTTTTGTCAGTTTATTCACACTGTTTATTCACTACCGAACAGAAGCTACTGAACATCAGGTATGAATTACGATACACAATACGAAAATTAAAACGGAAATGGATTGGAACTAAATGAGGTGCATTAGCAAGAATAAAGATAAATAGGAGAAAAAGGTAAGAAGAAGGGGTAGGCAAATCAGATAATGGGAAGATGAAATCAGAAATCATGCAGGAGTTACCTGGAGGCGCATGGCTTTAAATAGGACTAGGTGGAAAAAGCTATATGTATTTCTTTCTTTCTGCTTATTAATCATTGTAAGTATTCCGTACATAGCAGGGTAAGCAGAGGGAATCTGGGAACTTGGGAACCTAGTGTTAATACATTCCGTACGTACTTATTACGGCATTTCTGTTTCCCACTTTCGACCGAATTTTCTTATTTCTTCAAAGTATAACAATTCTAGGTATTTAAGGTACAGTGTCAAATTTTGACTTTGCAATTTAGTAAGCATTTGTGTCACAAAAAACAAATACATTCTCTATACACTTTCTAAGACCGACATATTTTTATACAAACAATATGTTACATTTGTGAAATTTGTCCATACATTCAGAATGGCCGAGACCGTGACTAAAAGACGAGGTGCTAAACGTGTGCCAAATCTGTATAGGCGTATTAAACTCTTCCGTTACATAATGACAGACTTCCGTGTTAAACACCGCACCGACGACACTTTGCGGCGATAAACGCAAAATGTATTTTCTTGGTCCCTTGCGGAGTGAATAATAAATAATTATAGTTTGTTTTTTGTTTTTTAAAAATATATTTTAGGGTGGTTTCGATCCCCACTCGAGGAAATAAAACATTTATTTACATTTATATTTTCATTTCTTCGCTCTGTTGTCGAGGTAAAGCTCGCCACTCAGCACGTAATGCCTCCAGAATTCGGCGGAAAGTGTGCCCACTTTACTCACGAAGTGACTTAACACTAGGTTCTTCTGTCTACCCTGCTATGTGCAGGATATAGCGTGGAGCTTTTTTTATAGTATTTTTTTAAAAAAATGTTGTACTAAAGAAGTGAATATTAAAAGATCTAACAGAAAATACCACTTTAGCATTTATTTATTGTAGCACTAACGAGGTCTAGTGAGGTTCGCATGACGATGGCAATCTTGAACCAGTTAAATTGCACGAAGGATGTGTAATATCTGACCGAGTACTTATCTTGGTGCTTATATTTTTAGGGTTTCCGTAATCAGAGGATAGAACGGCACCCTATTAAGACTCCGCACTTGACGTTGTTTTAGTATAATATGGTACGGAATACTACGTGCGTGAATCTAACTCGTACTTGGTCGATTTTGGTCTAAACATGTACCTCGTTTAAGTGGTAAATGGAGAGAACCTATTGAGTAGTGAGTACCGAGGGTACCTAGGGTGAGTATAAATAAACCTCAAAAGAAAAAAGAATCCGGAATCCTCATGAGATTACTTTGTCATCCGTTTGTCTGTCTGCTTGTCAAGACAATTTTTCTTAATATCACGTGGCTTTGTTAAGTCGAAATTACTCCGCTTCCACTTTTTGTCGAATTTGGAAGGCATTGCGTGTTGACTTTGCCTCGACACCAAACCGAAGAAATAAAAACACATTAAACATCTCATTGAGTCGAGTCGGAATCGAACCCACAACCTGTCGCGTTTACGTTTAGGTATACCTAGTAGGATTTTAATATACCTATACCGGCCATTAACCGCAGTAGTCATTGACTTCGTCAGGGTCTTTGAAAGTTTAATTCGTTATGTCGACACCAGCTTGCAAAATAGTTTTTACGTTACTTAAAAAAAGATATATTTATTATATTCACAATTGCACAACTTTTACTTTTGACTCAGGTATAAGTACATTTTTTGATAGAATAAAGTCGCTGAGAGAAATGAGACACGACAGTACTTAACAAAATTCCTTAGATTTTCCTGGAATTTTGGGATTTAGTAGGGATTGAACTTATCACTTGTCAGCGTGCCCAGCGTGCCCCACGCCACGACTGTCCTCAGTCAATCAGTTTTTATGGACATACTTTATAAAAAAAACACTATTTCTAAACAAATAAGTTTAGTTTAGTTAGTACGAAATAAATTGGAATAAACTGTAAACACTTTGCAGTGTCGCAAAAGTGGTCTTTGGTCGCCCTACAGCCGCAATCTCCGAGCCGAGGCCGCGTTACAACACTGGAGATAAACAAATTGACTATCGAAGTAGATGACTTACTTTAATATCGATAGAATACAGGTATTTTGATAATAAGATAACGGAATTATTTTTTTTCTTATCTATGCTTTAGGAAATTGTAAGTTATAATTTATTTTGATTCCAGTCATGGCGCAGAGGCGCAGGGGCACAGTGTGTGTCAGTCAATAAGACAGGTTGTAGAATCGATTCCTTATTGAAGCAACGAAATATTTAATATTCATATTTTCTATTATTACTAAAATTAGAGCAATATAATATGTAAATATTTACAGCTTTCACTGCACGAGAAAATATTCTAAATTATTCATGAAACCACTGTTATCATTTGACGGCGAGTGACAGTTCCTTATCCTAGACCGATGTGATAGCAGCCTTGTTTACCTAAATATAGACAGACGTACTATTTACAATTAATATTAATATATAATTATAGAAGTAACTCTGCATTATGTATTTGAAATAGCGTTGTGTAAACTACTACATAAATCTCGATAAATATCAGGCCACAGTCCATTATAACTGATTTGTATTGTTTTTTAATAAGTAACAAATAAAAAAATAAAAGTGAGGAACGGAGTTTCTTAACACTAGGTTCCCTATGCTTACCCCGCTGTGTACGGGATACAGCGTGAAGCTGATTTTTTAACAAATTAAGGACCATCCGATTGTAAACGCGGCGGTCGTGGGTTCGAATTAATATTTTTCATTTCTACGTCCTGGTTCCAGGAGTCGGCACCGGCGCTGGCGTCACTTAACACCAAATATCTAAAAAACTAGGTTCTCTTTTGCCTAATGTTAAACTAAAGT
The DNA here is from genome assembly GCA_036379175.1 of Heliconius cydno galanthus. Lineage (NCBI taxonomy): Eukaryota > Metazoa > Arthropoda > Insecta > Lepidoptera > Nymphalidae > Heliconius > Heliconius cydno. The sequence goes on along the minus strand of JAKRZM010000815.1, from coordinate 198,851 downwards.
AAAAAACTAATTAGGAAAATCGATTGTTACGCTTAATATAAAGAAATCTTAAATCACTAGGGAATACACTGCAATATGTGCGACATACACAAAGATATTCCTCATAATAATCGATTCAATATAAACAAAATAACATTTTTTAACTAAAAAGAAACATATATTTCCAAGCATAGAAACATATCTAAATAATTATTGTATTATTTAGTAACAAAGAAGAACATATTTTTACCTACCTACATAAAATACTAAAAAGATAATTCAGTTTCAACATAAAGCAAGTCTATGCACTTGGGTTCACTAAATGTTCCACGGCACGAGGAAATAGCGCATTCGCCAACTAGTTTCTCAAACCGGTCCCGGTATCACGTCCCAGGTCCAGGCAGCCTGCTGTCTGACCTGAATTCTCTTTGGTTAAAACCCTAGCTTTAGGTTTCAAAATGCAAGCGACTCAATGATATCTATACTAATATTATAAAGCTGAAAAATGTTCATCTCGTCGCGCTAATCTCAGTAAATAAAAACATATTTTTGTCAATTTTTTTTATCAAGGAAGGCCTCAAGAACACAACATTATTTGACATAACCTGCACCACGGGTTAATCCAATTGACTACTGTAATAAAAGCTAGTTCTCATACAAGATGCTAATCTTAAAAGTTTGACGTTTTAAATCGGACATTTCATAAATTATTTCTTATTCCATTTTCTTAACGTTATCAAAATAATTAAAATCTGGACGTCCCTACGTCTAAATGAGATCGAACCCATAACCAACGTGTAAAGTAAAGTTAGCACAATAATTAATAGGTAGCGTTCTGCTTCAGTAGCGTTATTGCATATTTTCTACTTTTCTATAAAAACTCCCAGTTTTTCTTTGATAGGATACGACGACGATACGACGGCCTCATAAATAATTAATATGGTTGATTTAAAACAAGTAATAATTAATTAAATAAGTAACTTGTCGCTTTGTTTTACATTTTTCTTTCCTGTTGGTTGATAGGAAAAGGTTATAGTATGTACAAAGACTTCCCCGTATTATATTGTTAAAACGTAAACAATATGAATAATCAAAGTATATTTTAAGATTACTATTTATAAACACTCTATTAAATTAATTACTCTATGGAATATGTTAAACTAACGTGTTGGCTTCGACTTGAAATATGTTTGGAATTAATTACAGTTTTTATTATTTGCAATACTACTATTAGACAGAGTTAAAGTTTAGGAACTATTGTACTCCATAAATTACGGAAAAAAGGATTTTCTTCTTCTCCAGTTAAAAAAAATTGTATTTTCATTGGAATTGGATCGCTTTTAAAGCATTTGTGTTCGGAGTTACAACTGTCACAGTCTTTAAAATTGGTAAAAAATAGAGAATGGAGAGTCTGTTTTTTGTGCATAAATATGTGAAAACTAAAAAATATACAGACGTAAGTATTGCTAGTACCTAAATAAAGATACATGGTATGTGGTCTTATAAAGATATAATAGTTTAGAACGGCTTATTTGATGTAATTTAAAACAATAAAGAGTCGTCTGAAGCGGGGCAGATTTGCAGTTTGCAGTGTTAAAGGATATCTGCCATTATGTCTCATTACTCATACCTACGTAGCAGAGTGAGCTCGGTCAGTACTTTAGAGTTTAGACTCATTTAAGCATTATTTTTTTATATGTTTACTATTTTTACAAATTTGTTTGCGTAAAAAGTGCACTTCATTATTTATTTTTATATTTCCAAGTTATCGTACTTGCCGCTTGCGCGTGCGCAACTCATTGGGGACGTATGAAATTACATACCAGGTCAGACAAAGTAAATTCGTATTTAATTTCATGATAACAATAGTATTAAGAAATTATTATGATGAAAATCCGTATGGAAAATTGCATGAAAAGAGTAACGAAGTGCTTTCTTGATTCTTGACGAATACCCTTTTTTTAATTATAAAAATATTATAAAAGGTATCAACTATCAAATGTACGATAAGCTAAGTTATATAAGATACTGCACTCCATGCGTTACGTCCAAGATCATTGTAAGCAACTATGTATCGATACAAGTGTGTGATGTAATAATATTTATCAACCACTCAGACGGGAAAGTTAAAATGTTACTATCATTTACGATTAGAGTAAATACTGATAGGATTTATATATTTTATCTTAAATTCTTTAATGCTTAGCATCATACAATGTCTGCGTGGGTTCGATTCCCATCTCGGACAATGTCAGTGTGCCTACTTGACAATGACAAAGAACACATAAACAAACTAGAATAGGGTTCTGCTAACATTCAAGTATCTCTATCAGTGGTCATGAAGACCCTACTTCCTAACAGACAGACTGGAATTGTCAATAACAATTTTGGTATCGATACGTTACATATATTGAAGTAATAATTAATTCAATTTCATAAGTTACTTTTGGTGTTACTTAAGATCTACAAGCGCAAGTCAAACTTGTATTAACATTATGTGGAGCGTTGATTTATATAATCCTACTTGTTTCGATCGGCAAAACACTAATGTGTCTTCGTGACGGTATCGAGTTAAAATTCCTTGTTTACTAAGATGAAAAATATTAATGATATGCTAACAATATATTACTCTATTAAATTATTGGCGTTGAGTTCTACCACTCAATAAGCACTGCCTCCAGAACTTCGCAGGAGGTAGAGAACGGAAATGGCTTAACGGGAACGGAGTCTTAACACAAGGTTTCCTTTGCTATGTGCAGAATACAGCGTGACGCTAATGATGATAATATTGTTGGCGGACTCGATTATTTGGACAATTATTTATTTGATTAATTAATTGTTATTTTAATAATAAATGTGGTTAACACTTATTCATTAACTACACTGGGCTGAAGCAGGCAAGGCGAGTGTTGATGAAAGGGTACCCTTAAGCCTACATCCGTGGCCGCAAGCCCCAGACACTGCTCCATGCTCCACCTCATTTAGAGACCGTGGATAATATTAAGTAGCAACTTTTACAGTAACGTTTTTTAAAATATATTTCACTTCTGATTTCTAACAATATTATAACAAGTGACATAGTTATAAAATTATTCTATATGATATTAAAATTAAATATTTATATAATGTACAATGGTATGTGCATAAATAACACATATTTAATGTATTATCCTCTTCACACTATCATTTTCTTGTAATTATAGGGATGTGGTTCACACACCTTCCTCGTATTATGACAACTTTCCAGACATTGGAAGGTCAGCATCTAATAATATATTTTACACTTTATATAATTATAATATTGTATTTTATATGGTGTAACTGATAGAATTCGATCCCACAACTACCACCATTATAAAAGTAATTTACAGTATCGTTGCGTTTACGTTGCTATACTTAAGTAAATTTTAACATTTCTCCCGCTCCACTGAGCGAATCTTTACTATTGCCCCAATTTTTTTCTAAAAAACAATATTAAGATAACATTTATTTACATAAATTACTTAAATTTAACCAAAATTAATATTTAAAAAGGTCAAATAAGACACTCAGTATGAAAAGACCTCTGTGCGAAGTAAGCGTATGGTTTACTGTTACGTGCGGTTATACACCAAGGTCAGTACTAGGTGCGCGTGCGCGTGCGCTCACTAAAATTTACGTAAGTACATTCTATTGTTCCATTCATGTGTTTTGTTTACTTCATGTAATAGGTTAGGCAGAGGAAGCCGTCAAGACTCTCCGCTCCCCGCTTTCCGGAATCGGCGGACCTCAACGCCGCTTGCGCTCTTTTCTTCGAACCTCCAAGTTGTCGCGTTTACAGTCGCACGCTTGTGCCGCTGCGCGTCGACTGGCCTCATCCATGTTTTGTTTACAATGCAACTGTTGAGTTTCTTGCCGGCTCTTCTCAGCAGAACTGCCTTCCGAACCGGTGGTAGCTTTTTGTTCATATGTTCATTCGACGATTCAAAAGTGCTTATTATAAGTTTATTTGAATAAAGAATATTTTGAATTTGAATTTGAATATTCTATTAGTAATTTAATTTTATTTTTTTTTGTATTCTATAGGCAGCGAGATTATAATCTAATGTCTCAAGTCACAATGATCTCTACTCATCGCTCACTTACTTGCCGGATTTGAACTATTGTACATACATACATACCAAATTATTATCCCTAGCCGGGTAGTCAGAGAGAACGGAGCGCCATACGCTACGGTCTCTACGTACCTCTTTCGCCTCGTCCACTGTCATCAACTCTTCATACACGCCCCCCGGGGGATCCTCATGCACTTTACGTGACTTTCCTCCAGTATCTTTGATACTGTGTTTTCGAAGGCCAACCGAGGTCTCCCCCTACCTCTGTTACCGCTTACCGCTATTATTCTACTTTTAAATAAATAAGATATGTGTAAATATTTTAGAGGCTAAATTAAATTAAGTACAATGTATGTCAAATAGATAATTAGGCATTATAACAACATTGTATTGTGTTGTCTGGAACGTTCGCAACGCCATAAATAAAGAGGACAGAAAATTGTATTAGATAAAATAATTAAACATTTAATACAAACGTAATTCGACTAAATGTAATCAAAATAAGAAAATCTAAAAACTACCTACATAATATATATATGTGTTCGTATAATGTGAAGTAACAAACAATACATACAACTCTAAATAATAGCCGCCTGCCTAATTATTATAGACTTGTATGTATGGAGTTTTTACAAGGTCAATTATATTTTCATACAGCAATGAGTAGCGCTTATAGTTTAAATATTTGAATTCTTTTTTAATCATAATATTATCAATTACTTATTTTATATTTGGTATAATGGTGTCGAAGTTGGGTTATCCCGGACCGTAAACACGTTTGTGTTATTAAAATATTAAAGTTTTCTCAGTTTGGTTAAGCGCAGCACAACGCAGTATTCAATTTTCAAATAATTCGATTTCCAAAGTTTTGCCCATCTATGCACAATTTCAATTCACTAAGATAAGCGGAGTGGAGAACGGAGAGACTCGTCTCTGGCTCCGTTGATAGAGACAAGAAATACAAAATCAAAGTCAAATAATTTTCTTCAAATTAAGTTCAAAACGAACGTCAAAATATTTACCACCAGTTTCCTAAAGTTAATACCTCAGACCTGAGAAGAACCGGCGCAAGAAACTGCCGGTCTTTATTTTAAATCAATTTTATAATAGTAGTTTATAGAAAATTCTCTGACGGTTTCTGGTATCCTATTGTGAAAGCGTACACATTGTCCTATAAAAAAATTACGGATTTGATGCTATCGAGTTACAAGTGCCCTACATTTAAGCCTATTTCTGGTATTAATATTATGAACATCACCAATGTTAGTAATGAGAAATACCGTAGTATCGACAGGATCCAAGGGTTCACCATTCAAAAGTACCTCGGTTTTAATAATTTTCGCGTTAGGTGTTCTAAAAATAATACATTTCGTTTTTGTACTATTTAACACTGAATCAATGTACTACTTTCGAGAAGGCATTGTTTAGAATACAAAAAATATAATAAAATAATATATAAATAATTAAAGAAAAAACTCACCGTTAATATCGATTTAAAAAATAATGAACACAACAAAATAAACCAAAATGTCTCTATAATTAAAAAAAAAAACTTTTGATTTGTCAACACCGGCACGTGATACAGATCGTTTATTGTAACTGTCAACATAAATGTCAATGTCAGATTTGGCGCGAACGTGCTCTCGGTAGGGCGGTGCGCGCGGGAATGCTCGCTCGGCTGTGACTTGTGTGATTGTGACAGTGTTTGGTGCGGGTTACGTCACTAGCAGTGTATAATCATTTGTATATTGAATAGAATAGAATAGATTAAAAAAAAATGCTTAAGTGAATTAAAGTTAAAATATACTTTGCTCATCCACAGCGACTGTAAGCGGGACGGGTTGTGGGTTCAATTCCCGTGATATTGTTGAATATTTTTATTCCCTTGCTAACGAAGCATGGCGTTGAGTTCGACCAAGTGGAAGGCATGTGGTGAACAGGAGTGTCATAATGGGAACAGAGTGTCTTAAAACCAGAATCCCGGGCCCCAATCCCTCTGCTTACCCTGCTATGTGCGGGATACAGCGTGAAAAAAATAACAAAAAAGACGAACTATACTAAAATTAAAATAATAATAAATTAATAATAATGTTATGAAAGGGTTGGGCTGATAATGTTATTAATATAGATAAACATAATATACAAGATCGATCTAAATTATGGATAATGCAATTAATTTATAATTAAGATGTTATGATAAATTACTGATAATAAATACCCATATTACCCATATACCCATATTAGAACTTTATTGCATGAAAAATTATTAAAAATCTTAAGTAATCTAAACAATTGATAATGACGCAAAAAACATCTAGTATCTTTTGTTAATGATATCGTGGATTTCGTTTTTAGAAAGAAAATAATTTTACTACTTTGGTAAAATGGATTTTAAATATTTACTATAAAATCTTATATTTAATCTCATAAATTATTATAATAAATGCTCATGCCACTTCCACGAGATATAAATCTATGTATGAAGTCGGAAATTAGTTATCTTCGGTAATATAAGTATTTATACGTTGTTGACATATTTATTGTTACAATTATCCTAAAACTGTAGCTAATGCCTTTCACTTATTTTAGACTAGCGATCCGCTCGCGGCTTCGCCGGCTGCGAATGAAAACCTGCTGAATTAGTTTTAAGATATTGCATAATTAATCTATGTATCTATATCGACCTATTTGTCTGTTTAGAATTGGGGTGGAAAAAATTAAAATAAAAATTTTTAGAACGTTGCAAAGTTCGAACCCTTTATATGAACGGGGTGTGGCTTAGTGGAAAGTGATTTGACAGTTTCCGATAGGCCCGGGTTTAAGTAAAAAAAATATAAAAAATTTTTTACGTAAAAAAATTTCCTATTCTTAATTTGGAATAATATTTTTAAAAAGTTAAAAATTAAATTAAATATTTTATTTTCTCTAGTCTTAATATGAATGAATCTTTGGTACGGGTTAGTCACTAGCAGTGTATAATCATTTGTATATTGAATAGAATAGAATAGAATAGATTATTTAAAAAAATGAATAAAAAAGTTAAAATTAACTTTTCTCATCCACAGCGGCTGTAAAGCCGACTGGTTGTGGCTTCGATCCCCACTCAAGAAAATGAAATATGTATTCAAATTTATATTTTCATTTCTTCGCTTCAGTGCCGAGGCAATGTCTAAAATGCAATGAAGTCATCAAACAAGTCAATATAATATGAAGCAGAAAAAATGAGCATANTTAAAAATCTTAAGTAATCTAAACAATTGATAATGACGCAAAAAACATCTAGTATCTTTTGTTAATGATATCGTGGATTTCGTTTTTAGAAAGAAAATAATTTTACTACTTTGGTAAAATGGATTTTAAATATTTACTATAAAATCTTATATTTAATCTCATAAATTATTATAATAAATGCTCATGCCACTTCCACGAGATATAAATCTATGTATGAAGTCGGAAATTAGTTATCTTCGGTAATATAAGTATTTATACGTTGTTGACATATTTATTGTTACAATTATCCTAAAACTGTAGCTAATGCCTTTTACTTATTTTAGACTAGCGATCCGCTCGCGGCTTCGCCGGCTGCGAATGAAAACCTGCTGAATTAGTTTTAAGATATTGCATAATTAATCTATGTATCTATATCGACCTATTTGTCTGGTTAGAATTGAGGTGGAAAAAATTAAAATAAAAATTTTTAGAACGTTGCAAAGTTCGAACCCTTTATATGAACGGGGTATGGCTTAGTGGAAAGTGATTTGACAGTTTCCGATAGGCCCGGGTTTAAGTAAAAAAAATATAAAAATTTTTTTACGTAAAAAAAATTCCTATTCTTAATTTGGAATAATATTTTTAAAAAGTTAAAAATTAAATTAAATATTTTATTTTCTCTAGTCTTAATATGAATGAATCTTTGGTACGGGTTACGTCACTAGCAGTGTATAATCATTTGTATATTGAATAGAATAGAATAGATTATTTTAAAAAATGAATAAAAAAGTTAAAATTAACTTTTCTCATCCACAGTGACTGTAAAGCCGACTGGTTGTGGGTTCGATCCCTACTCAAGGAAATGAAATATGTATTCAAATTTATATTTTAATTTCTTCGCTTCAGTGCCGAGGCAACGTCTAAAATGCAGTGAAGTCATCAAACAAGTCAATATAATATGAAGCAGGAAAAATGAGCAAACATGCGGTTGGTAGAAATGTAGTAAAAGTCACAGAAGAATGTGAACGTAATATTTTGAAAGAGTTGAATTCTATATATTCAAGAATGCTATAAAAGTGCGGGAATGTTATCGGTCACGAGTTTTATATGTTTTGAAAGAATAAAGTAAGGAGAACGTCACTAGTTGTCGATAGATCTGTGAATTTAACCAGGCTCCAATTCTTCTTCTTCGTGTCAATGCTTGGAGAATTCATATCATATTTTGCCAGTATTTAGCCACGTCGACTGCGGCATCTATTGCCTCCATCAAATCATCATATGAGCAGGTGAATGGACATTTCGGGCAGGTGAGTAAGTGTGCCATTGTTTGTGGATTGGCGCCACAGTCACAGGATGACTTATCCCTCAGTTCGTATCCCTGCGAGATGCTCTTTGCCTTCGACTTCCATGTTGGCCACTGCAAGTTGTAACACCAGGTTCCAATGTAGACGATACTTCCATATGCATATGTATTTCTTGAAATAAGTTGTGATTTATAGACTTTATGAAATTAACTAGTGTATGAAGTTGTCCATAAATCACATGAGGGTCGATAAGAAGGAGGAGGGGAGGGGATAGGGCTCCAGGCAAAAGTTACAATACGAGGTGGGAGATAGGGTGTATTTTTAAGCCAGACCAGGACGAAGAAACGAAAATATTAAACATTTCATATCCTAGAGTGAAAATAGAACCCACAATCTGCCGCGTTAACAGTCAAGCGTGGCCCTACTGGTGTGATATGTATGTATGTATAATAACAACGGCGGGATAACGTATGCTTGGGGGTTCGATCCCCACACGGGGCAATAATTATATTTTTTTTCTCGATCTGGTAGACGAAGCGCGGCATTGAGTTCCGCCATTCAACACGAATTGTCCCGAAAATTGGATGGAAAATGGGGAATTTCGTTTCTTAACGATACGTTCCCCTTTTTTATTTTTAAACATTACCTACATTTAAATTATTTTATAATAAGAGATGAACTAGAATGTATCGATATGTCGGTCTAACTCGTCACTGGCCACATCAAAGCGGGGCAGGCGCACGCGCACCGCATGCCAAAACGTGAATATGATGTAACTTAGACGAATAATTTAAAGTTCTAAATAAAGATTACCTGCATCATTCATTATAATAATGTTATTTGAAGTTTCATTTAATGTAACTGTTTTGATTTCTTTGGTAGTAAGTACACGATTTTGTCAAGAGATTTTCAACAAGAGTCGGCTGTCGGAACAAGGAGAAAATAATAGAATAGCCGCTATTTGATAGGCAAATGTTTGTTTGTTTGTAAATTTGTTCTTCAATCCCCACAATATATAAGGATGCATGAAAAATTAAAGAAATGAAAATTGTGTATCTTTTTTAAAGTTTACAGCCGCAAGTGGTGTCCCTGCATCATGACTGGTCTCAACATTACTGTTAATATATGATCATATCCATCGAAAAAAACAAAGACTTAAGGATTGAGGCCACCCTGGCGCAGTGGGACAGAGTGTAACTGTAAATATGACGGTTATGGGTTCGATTCCCTACTAGAAAAGAATACATTTATTCTATCTTCATTTCTGGTAGACGAAAAGGTGTTGCGCAACTGATCTCGCAAATCTTAAAAATTCGATGGTACGTGGAGCCCCTTAACATGAGGTTCCCTCTGCAGGAATAGGCGTAAAGCTTATCTTTACGCCTAGCCTGAAGATACCTAATTGGACTCCGCTCGTGGTATTATTTATATTTGAAAGTTGTTCATATTCTAGATTAGAGGGGTACCTCCTTAAAAACATTTAAAATACCAACTAGCAACTTACCTCACAAAGTCTTTGCTCTCAAATTTCACAAACACAAATAAAGCGACTTGCTCTACCACCGCACCGGTCTATTTAACGTGAATGAGACATCGATGTAACGTCTACTATTTATAATCGACAATTATCTGGATTGCAGTGAAGCGTGAAAATTAACAAGCGTGGTTCGATATCCGATAATCTAAGAATCACTATATATATGAGGCTCCTATATAAAATAATATATAGGTAAAGTTTACCCAAATATTGCTTGAAGATCCATTTCTATCGAACAAAGATATCATGAATCGTCTGTGTATCGAAGATAAGTTAAGAATCGTAGTAGGTACCTAACCTACTAGGTAATGGGTTCAATTAACACTTAGGATTTTTTTCAAGCTAACCTAACTTGACAACACACTCCTCCTTATTTAAGGGAGATGTTTGCGTTATTAGGTTCACAATTTAACAGAGTAAGATCCTCCGAGAATCTAACTTTAAAAATTCTGAAGCACTCATTTATGTGCTAGCTTCTAAATTGTAGAGTGATCTATCACTTAATATATAGCGTGCGAAATTTATAAGTCTTTAAAAAAAAGAAAGATTCAAATATATTATTTAAAAGTTTATTTACTTTAAGGCCGCATCCGCGTCGTGGCACAGCGGCACAAGGGTGTGACTGTAACGCGACGGTTGTGGGTTCGATCCCCACTCGAGGGAATGATTTATTATTTATTAATATATTCATTTCGTCCCTCTGGCACCAAGGCAAAAGCCCGGCGTTCAGTTCCGTATCTGAACACGCAATGCCTTGAAAGTGGGGAACATAGTGTTTTAACACTAGGTTCCATCTGCCTACCTTGTTGTGTGCGTGAAGCCGATTATTTGATTTCATTCACTTTTACATTGTATCAATTATTTTAATAGTGTGTTCTTTTTTTATTTTTTTTATATACAGTGTAAATGAAATAATGTTCTAAATAAGAGGAAATTCTAGCTATATTACTAGATGTACTAAATTTTCTCTAAATCCTACTTGCAAAAATACGAGTGATGCGAGAAGATAACTACTAATCCTTGGATTTACAAAACAATGTTGGTTGCTTAAGCGTACAATTTAGTGGCGCCTCGTGGGTGAAGCGGGTTTAGTTTCTATCATCGAGTCCTACAGGGGAAGTGTTCCAAGGGCGTTGAGGCGCAGAGGCACAAGGGCGTGACTATGATAAAGCTGAAAAAAAAATACAATTTACTGGGTTAGACTATAGATGGGTTGCAGGCTGGGGTAGATATAGATATCGTATAACAAATTTAACAAAATAAAATACATATTTTTTAGTCAAATTTAGTAACTGTGACGATTGAAGTCTTGTCATCAGTTTGCGGTGGCAGCCACAACCGACCGATGGGCAGTGTTTGGAATTACCCATTTCTTACATGTGTGCATGAAAAACCCTACAAAGTGATAAAAATATTGTGATTTTAATTGTATTGTTTTATAATTCATATAAATTTTCATTAAAGATCTATTCCGTCACAAAATAAACAATTTGCAACTTGATAGGTACTCTATTTTCTTTAGTACGTATGATTTTCGTTTTTGTCGCCATTATTAATATTAATTTATTGTTAATTACAAGCTTTTATTTACTTTCACCTGTCTTTAAAGTTAAATTTGATTCACTTACCGGTTTCCGGTTGAACTGAAATTTTGCATACAAGTATAAATGATATGCGACAATGCGATATTATTATGACACAGAGTTGATCTGGTGATGGAGCTGGAGGGTGGCCATAGGAACTCCGTAATTAAACGACGTAACCCCATCAAGTTTGAGCTCGTTTGATTTGATTGAAATCTTTTCTTTTTATCACAGTACGATTAAGAACATTCAGCACCTTCTTTTGTATACTATACACTATAAAGACAGTAAATATTAAAGTTTTATATGCAAGTTGGTTTTTATGTGAATCAAAACAAACTGAAATAACATATTAGATAATAATTCATTCTAGAACAAATGCATTGAATACTCAAAACCAGCCCGTACGTGACTCGTACTGTGATGAGAATTGCTAAAGCAAAAATATAAAAAAATACCCCATTTATCTTTCAATCTTAGCGCAATTTATTTTTGTTCGCCGTTTCTATTAACAAATAGATTATTACAAAGTTAAATTTGCAAAGTCCTTGGGTTTTCACGTTTTTTTTTTCCGAACATAAAACACGCAATTATAGATGACCTTTGAGTTATTGTATGGACTAAAGATGATGTCCGACGAAAAAAAATCGTGTTTATTCACTTATTACTTGATAGTAGATCGTAGGTTCGAATTTTTAAAAGCATTTATTTACGCTTCCCTCTGATATTACTCGCAGGCAGAACTCACAGTACTCACAGCAGTAGTATAATTCAAATATTTTTAAACGATTTTTTTCCAAAAAAGAAGAGGTTTTGTATTCCATAACTATAATATAATAAAGGTTATATATAGCAGTGCAGGCTGACGGAATCTAGGAACAAATGGTTACGATATTCCGTTCCGATTAAAAGACACTTCCGTTTCCCACTTTCCGACCAATACTGGAGGCACTTTGCGTTGAGTGGCGGTACTCAACGCCGTGCTTTGCCTCATTTCCCTGCGCCCCTACTCCACGACTGGCCTTAACCTATACTGATGCGTAATAAAGTGACCATTAATAAATCAAATGTTTCATCGAACTTCAATGACTGCAGTAGTAAAGCGATCTTACAATGGCTCCCTGTACTCGTGAGGATAGGACAGATGCAGGCTGTTCCTCACCTTCCTTATCGATGATGAATGTAACACTTTGTTTAATTAAATAGAAGTGCGTTTAGGAAATATTGATTTGATTTCGATTATATATCGACATCTAGATAGGCAGGTCCAGGGTCAGCTTCGTTTTAATTGAATCGTAGAAATAGTTCCTTATTAGGGAAGCTTTGTGAAGGATTATGATTTAGATTATTATATAGTTAGAATAAGTTAAAGTCTACTTGTATGCCGAGGCCGTCATGATGCAGGGGCACAAGGGTATGACTGTAAAGCGACGGTTGTGGGTGGGTCGTCGGCCCCAACCCGGAGACATCAATTATTATTTATTAACATTTCTTCGCTTTGACACCAAAACAAAATACCCAGCGTTGAACTCCGATTCGGCAGAAGATTTATCATTGATCACATATTTTTATTTCTTCACCCTATATCCCGGATAAACGGTAGGCAGAGCGATTTGATACTCTGTTTCCATTACCATTTCATGCTGTACAATTGTTAGAGACATTACGTCGCTTTTTCCTGTTACCAGAGCGAGGAACGATGGCATCTACGGTGACACGCTGTGCCGCTGTGCCACACTTGCCTTAATTTATTTTTCTTTGGTAAAATGTGGTAGTTAGTGTGCAATTGTCATCTCGTAATTCAAAACTGCGTTGTATAATTGAACATTGATTATTCTGTACAATTTTATACGTAACTAATGAGGCCATCATGGAGAAGTAGGACATCGCGAAGTCTAGAGGGAGTGAATATAATTCACTTCACAGCTCTTGTAAGGCAAAGCGTGGCGTTGAGTTCCGTCACTCGACATTCAATAGTACTACGTAACAATCGCGTGGTTTACAAGATTCAAAAATGTAAATTATGTTTAATATACCAACACGCAAGAACAGCTGTATATTACTCATCAGTGGAAAACGTGACTTTTAAATACCTTTATAATTATAATTAATATGAGCACTTTATAATTATGTATGTTATGTTTTACTTGAATTGAATTTATCATTCAATATGCAATGTATGCTTAGTTGAGCGGTGCGTGGGGAATGGCATGTCTTCCCCTGTTTTCGTTTGATATATAGGACGCGATACGGCGTGAGGTTACATATAGGTAAGCTTAAGTGGACTGTATATAGTTATGTACAAGATCTTTGGGGGTCAATTTCCACATGGAAATATATTTAAAATATTTCTTGGCTAAGATAACACAAAGGGTGTTGTGGGATCTTATAACAAAGCGGTGAATTAGAGAATAAGTGTTACAACCCTAAAACTTTCTGCCTATTTGCGGAAAGTTTAATTTTGCTTCAGACAAAGAAGAAAGAAGTAATATAATAAATATAATATAGACTTCATTTCGGGATGGGGAACTGTTTTGTTTTGAATTCGGAAAGTAAATTTTCCAAAATTCAAATATGTTACACGAGGGCATGATTATCATTAGGTACCATAATGAATTCTAACAAAAAAGTGAAAAATAAAAAAAATATTTATAAAAAAAACCCGACTGTTAATTCTAATAAACTATGTTTATATTGGACTTGTCTATTTTCTTTTTAGTTTTATGCAGTCGGAGGTTTTGTTTTTATAAATATTTTTTTATTAAATTAAGTACATTTCTTAATCTTAAGGGCATAGGTGTACTGGACCTACATAAACGTTACAATTTCTCTTGTGTGGGATTGATACCTATTCAAGGGAATAACATTTCCTTATCTTTCTTACAGTAGACAAAACGCGACATTAAGCTTATATATATGTATACCTTTATTTATGATATCAATAATTTTTAACCGACTTCAAAAAGAAGGAGACTCAACTCAAATATTTTTCCTATTCCGTTACGACATGGTTTTTGAGGACTTTTAGGTTCCTTACCAATTTACACACTTATTGAAATTTGATGAAACAGTTTATTAATTCTCTAACAGCTAATCTCTGATTTAGAATGGTCATCAATCATGAACGCTAATCTTCTTCTAACTCTTCACGGCTACTATTTGTTAGGGTTCCGTACCTCAAAAGGAAAATGGAACCCTTGTAGTATCACTTTATTGTCCGTCTGTCATAACCATTTATCTCGAGATCGTGTAGAGATATTGAGCTTTAATTAATATGAAATATTTAGATCTATGATTCCTTGAAGGACAGGAGAAATCAAGCTTCTAAGTGAACACAATCAAAAGATGCGAGCTTTTATGCAACATTACCAAAACCTCTAGAGTACTTTCCGTGGACGCACGGTTATGAAATTTGGTTCAAAAAGAGAGCTTACAACACAAATAAACTTACAATTGCAGTGAGCAAAGTTAAATTTAATATACCTAGTCAGTTTTAAATTTTGATAAAATTTAAACTTGTACTTCACGTTGACCTACAATCCTCAAACTGCTGCGGGAGCAGACAGGCGACTCCGACTCGCACTTGTCCAGGTTTTTTAAAGTATAATTTAGATAATTCGGAGTGCGTCGCGACAGAGCGATTGTCAGTTGTAGCGCTATCGCCGATAATAATTGATAATAAACACGTATTGGGGCCGCGTGCAAACTACTTAAGGGGCGTCTAGCGTTACTGCGGTAGTGATAGAAGAAATGCCTTCACGAAATACTAAACGTTGCGTGATGTTCAAAAAAGCTCATTTTACTATCTTTTAGTTATTATTACTAGTCTTTTTAACCAGGACAACGAATAAATCGTGAAAATTAGGTTCTGCTAACCTACATGTGTATATCTGTACCTACTCAGGAACTAATGCTTTGAGTTAAATAAAATCTGTCAAATACGATCCGGAGTCGTATACCGAAGGTTCCGTATGAATTTCGGAACTATAATATGCCAAAGGGAATTACACTTTATAAAAGTTGACAAACTTAACTATAACTATAGGTTTGGTATGATTTTTTTCCATGAAATATGTAAAAAAATTCACATCTTACAATTTTTCCTTTATTTATACTGCAAGTTCTCACTCACTCTTTGCAAATTTTTATAACATTTGGGCCACGGGACCCTATAGGTACCCTATAGGTAAATTTCATACAAAATGTAGAAAATATATCTTTTGATTGTGTTGACTTAGAAGTAGATTTTTTCTCTGGTCCCAGGGACTGTAGCTCTGAATGATCTTAAGTTCAGATTGATACGATCAAATAGACACAGTGCGGCGTCTGGCGTCTGAGACAACGCGCACGCAATGACAGTCGTAACACTAGGATACTTTGGCATAAATATAAAATTATATTTATATGCGGGATACATCGTGGAGATAAAAAATAAAAATATAGGTAACATGCTGACAACCGACCTATGTATATAAGGAAGTTAGTTGAATCCGCAAATCATATAGATATTAATTGTGTGTGATTAAAAAATATATCGATTGTTATTTGAGAGCTTGTTCTTAACTATTGTTCACACGGCACCAGACACCGGCGCGCTGGTGTCGTGCGCAAAAAGGCTTTCTTTCATTATCTTATATTGTTTTCAATTGATAGGGACAAGCGTCCGGTAATAATTCATAAGATTATTTCGATTTGTTGATCGCTTAGTACATTGGAGATAGCTATCTCCACGTGTAGTTTTATCAAAGTTTGTTGTTACCATCATTTTTTTTATTTATTTTAATACTATTTTTAATATATATTTAAAAAAACTGAATATTTTGTTATAATAATCAGTATAATTGAGTATAATTGCATAGATTGCAACGACATCTTGCGTGGAATAGTGACTTTTAAATGTTGTATGAAAAGCTTTTCTTCGTCAGATGGCAGCACTGTGCAAACACTATCTACTGTCGTAAGCTTCAATTTACATAATAACTATTGCCCCTAGAAGAACCCTCCTCACAGGCAGCCACTTAGTGCTTGCATATCTTCAGGGACACAATACTTTAAAAAAATTAAGTAATATACGGAAGGTTAGCAGCAGTTCTATATAAAATTGGTAGATTTTTATATTTCAAAGACTATTTTCCAAAACAAAATAATAAATTGTGGTTTTAAAAGGGGTTTGTGTTTTTATACGAAAATTAGTACCTTAGAAAAAGATAAATATGATGTTTTCTAGTATTATATACCTACATATAGAATGTGCTCGCAGCTATAAACTACTTGAGCCGAAATTCGAATTCTTGATTTACTAGTAAACACCTCACATTACCCAGCTGGAGTTATGGAGACCTACGAGAGTTGAGTAACTCAAAATACTAAGTAAGGTAATACTAAGTATTCCCGTGTAATGTTAGGATTATTTCGTCCTTCGAGAATAACCCGTAACATATACCTACCTATAGTAGTAGATATTTTATTTATAAATTGTAATTTTTTCTTAAGCTTTAATTACTTTTATAGTCTCCTGGTATAGTTTACAAACACTAGTTTTTTGTATTCCCATAGTTTATGTGGGCTATACAAAGAAGGTCTCGGCTGCGCCGGCGCATGCGGCGCTTTGTAACGTGACGCGCCCCACCCCTCGCCCACCAGAAGGCTAATTAACCATCGTGGTTATTTTATAAGAAATTTTGTTTAGATTTTTGCGTAAATCTTTGTTAAAGTGGATTGTAAGCAGTTTTACTGTCTGCGATATTATTTTATTTATTTATTTATTTATATATATATTCCGACATAGCAGGGCAAGCAGAGAGGACGCAAGCTTTTGCAAACCGTTAAACAGCGTAAAGTTGCATATCTAGGGCATGTATGTAGACATGATCGATACAAACTTCTGCAAACTATAATAATGGGAAAAGTTTCTGGGAAAAGGAAAACCAGCGGTAGAAGAATGTCATGGCTAAGGAACATCAAAGAATGGACTGGAATTAAAAACGCTGTAGATTTAATTCATTTGGCTAGGGACAGGACCAAGTATGCGAAGTTGACTGCCAACCTTCACTAGTTGGAGAGTCACTTTAAGAAGAAGAAGAAGAAGAGAGGACGGCGTGTACAGACACTATTTCCTAATTCGAAAAAATGTTTTTCATAAACCACTGATCTAATGGTGTAATATTGTGTAATACGTAGGTATTGCCTGGTCAATTGATTGAAAGTGACAATATGATAGTAATGTTAATGATATTACGGACAAGATTTACACCATTCCTTTTGCATCACGCTGTATCCTGCACGGTAGGAAGAGGAAACCTGAGAACCTGAAACGTTGTGTTCTCCAATCATTTTTGTTCCCCAATTTCCGTCGATTTCTTGAAGGCATTGAATGTTGAGAGAGTTGTGACTTTTTTATTTACTTATTTGATTTTGGTTTGCTAGTGGCTATTACATGTTTTAATAAAGAATATGCATGCGACTGTAAACGCAACAAGTTGTGGGTTCTATTCACACTCGAGGAAATTCAGTATTTATTATTGTCGCTCTTGTAACCAGGCAAAGCGCGGCGTTAAGTTCCACCAATCCACACGCATCTCATAAGTACTTTAAATAAAAAGAAATAATATTTACTTTATTAGATTATATTCATGTTTCAACATTGACTGTATATTTTTCAGATTCAAGGCAACGCGAGGTTATATAATCTATATATATAAAAGGACTTGTCCTCACTGACTGAGGTAAGACGCATGCACAGCCGTAACCGCTGTGCGTAGAAACGTGATATTTGGACAGATGTTTACTTTTGTAATCTGGACATCCACTAAGAAGGGATTTTGAAAAATTTTTACCCGAAAGGGGTGAAATAAGGGTTGAAAGTTTGTATGGAAAAAAAAATGTTTATAAAATTGTAAATTCAGACTCTTAAAAATATTTAATTGAACACATGTTTCACGTTTATTTAGAATTTACCCCCTAAGGGTGCCAAGAAGGGGTTGAAAGTTTGTATAGAAATATCTTTAAATCGCTTTAATCGCTCGATTTTTATAAAATTTTTAATTTAGACTCTTAAAAATATTTAAATGAACGTGTGTTTCATGGTTTTCTAGAATTCACCCCTAAATAAGCAAGCGAAGCTGCGCGCGTCCGCTAGTAGATCGATATTTACAAACTACTTTTCTACAAATAAAGCTCAAGATGTAAGCTTAATAACGCAATAAATTCCTACTGTATTCATATTTTTTGTGACCTTTCACCAAGTTAGGTACCTACGTGACATCGGCGCAGGCGCATCTCTCTGTAACTGGAGCGGCCACGCCCATACTCACTAGAATAAACTTGACTGTCGTCGGTTTTATATTGTGATCCATAATTCTTCTTGATTAAGATACTGCATTCTTTTTAGCAAGGGTCATTTTATACTAGGACGCTTTGTAGCAGAACCCAACACTGCGTTTTATATTACTGAAAATACTTATTCAAGTGATAAAAGATAAAGAATGAAGTACCTACGTCTAAATAATTCTTTTAAATTTAAATATGGGTTATCGCCCGCCCGCTATGTTGAACCAATCCCGTTCCCGTAGAAATTTCGGGAAATCCTTTTTAGTGTCCCCCTACACTTCCCAAGAAACCTACTAAATTTGGACTACTTCCAATGGTTTCTGTTGTTTATCGGTCACACAGTAACAGTATTAAACTCTTTTATATACTATAACTTTTTACTATAACATCTACAGCACTTAACGTACGTAACTGGTACGCCTCTTTCAGGTACTTTTCTAGCTTTATTGAACTTAATGTACTTTGTCAATGTTAATTAGAATGGGGCAAAAATGATGGCTTTAGATATACAAGATAGATATTCTTGTTGGATGGTATGTAATCTAATGTCGATTTGTGTGTAACTTAATTAAATTGAAACATTTTTGATATTTTAGATCTATTGATGTATTTTTATACGGACTGATAATAAGTAGATGTTTACTGATTATTGATGTATATGTACTGATATTGAAAGACTGACTCTCTCTCCGACGGACCCTTCTTACATACCTATACTATATTATTCCTATATCATTGTGTTGTGAAGATAAACGATATTTTCAATATTAGATGCTTTAAGGTCTATTAATTTCTAAAATCTGCTACAATCTGCTGAAATGTACTTACATATTAAGTACAAAAATAATAATACACCAATTTAAATTATTGATGACATTTTCAGGTTTCCACTTCTTTACTATTCGATTACATTAATAATATTTTTATGCTATATATTTTTTATTATTTTTCAATAAACAATATATTGCTATTTCAATTCCAAACTGGCTGCTAAGTTTTTTATTATTTTCACCATCAAGCGTATGGTGTCAAATGTCATTTTAACAGCCATCTTGTTTTTTGCTCCCGCGTTTTTTGCATCGACGGTCAGTCATAAAAATTATTAATACAGTAAAATTTCAGATTAGGTGGTATTAAATTCGAAACAAAGCAAGGATTTAATTGGTAATTCATGTCCGTTCCGATATTTCGTCGCTACTTTATTGTTTTGTGCTGTAAACCTGATGCAAGGGCTGCGGACCATTATGCCGGGGGACATTTTAAAATCAATTAGCCAATCCGTTTCATTGTTTTCGAAGTAAAAATAACATTACAGAATGAAATGAAACACCAAATAAAAACAAATAAAACCTGTTTATTGTGCAGATTATCTATAATTTAGCAATTTATTTTAAGATACAGATAAATTATTTACTACCAAATAATACATACCAGTATTAAATTTAAAATATGTATAAGGGATGAACGTAATACAGATTATATATATAAGTAGTACTAAAATTAAAATAAGTACCCATATCATTTCTTAAGTAACTTAGAAATAATTATTTACATCATTGCACCGCTCACAAAATAGAAACCAAGCTTGTGTTTTTAAATCTTTTACACAATAATTGATTGTTTATTAAACGTCTCGCTCGGATGTTTCCATAGATTTTATTATAATTGATAATTTAAATTAACTTACATTTTATATACAGACTATTAATACTATTTTCAATAATCGCTTATTGTATTTAAAAAACTATTCAGACAATAATCAAAATAATCGATATGTCACTGTCACTAAATGCTACTTAACTAAAAAAATATAAATCGACACTGCTAAAGATATTTTAAGAATTTACAAATCGATTTGTTATCAAAATTTATATTTATTTCAGATATTATTTGTATAATGTATAGGAATGCTCATACCGTAGAGATAAAAAATTAAACATCTTGATAATTTATCCTAAAAGTATTTTAAAAACGTATGAAGATGCATACAAGTATACAATATGATAACAGTAACAAAAAACATATTTTATCAGCAGGACATGATCAGATGACATCGAAGGAATCATAGTTAGGTACTTTCACTTGATAGGAAGAGGGAATCTGGAAACCTAGTGTTAACACTCTTCGTTGCCCCTACGACACTTCCGTTCTCCACTTTCCACCGAATTTTAATTGCAGAGAGACTGGAGGAGAATTTATTGGTTATATACTAATTGTTATAAAATACCAGTATCATAAACACTTCTTTTTAATAAATGATAAATGCACCTCCTTATTAAATAGTGTTATTTATCGATATATATTCGTATTTTATTTCAATATTTAAGTAAATAATACAATTTATGTAAACATAAAGCTAATTGATTGGTATTTTCAAGCATCTAGGCTTACATAGTTTGTTAACAAAAGTAAATAATGTCGACATATTTTTCCCCAGATATTACAGAGCCACTTGTGGTTAAAGAAAACATTGAGAAATACCAAGTCGTTTGCTTAAATACGCCTATTTCTATAAATAATGCATAATATAACAGACCATCAAAATAAATAAATGTTCACTAGAATTTTCACTTCGAACTTGACGAACTTAGTCTAGTAAAATTTTATTAGAAGTCTCTAGTAGTCTCTTGTAGTAATCATTGTATTTTTTTAGGAAAACTAGTAATAGTCTAGTGTCGGTGGTGGTCATAGCGCGTGCGCGTGCGCATGGTGCGGCGCCGGCGGCGGGTGCGGCGGCAGCGCGTGCTGCGTGCTGGCTGCGTGCTGGCGACCCTAGGAAATATTGATTATTATATTTATAGGCATGATACGCATGATATTATTTCCGGCAATTTTAGGGTAAATACTACAAACAGTCACTTAATAATAATTAAGTGACAAATAGATCAGAAGAGACTTAAGTTTAGAATGAGAAAATAAAAAAGTTTACTCGTTTCAGATAGTCTTATCTAAGTATACCTATTACCTTTTAATACTGCTATAATTAGACTTTTTAATAAATCTATGATGTAATATAGATAGATTTTATATTCAATTATGTTCAGATGACCTTAAATCGAATTTTGTATATTTGAACAATTTTTTTATTAGTAGGTAATTAATATAGGCAGAAATTATAAAAATATGTAAACTGAAGATTGAATCCCACATTATACCAATACTCACTTGTAAATAGACATAATAATCATACGGCTGGTGCAGCGGCCAGCACCTCTGCGGCGGCACGGTGTACAGAGGAGGCACGGGGTACAGGCTCCCTCCCAACTTGTTCCGTAAGATGCGGCTGATGCTGGACACGGAGGGCACGTTGTACTTGTCGCACACTCCGTCAGCTAACAGCCTGTCGCGGATCTCCCACGCGAATATACCTGGATCCTTGGCTTTCAGTTGTTTTATGTATGAAACCACCTGTGGAAATATATTTAGTATAGTATCTGTGTAGAGATAGGAACGTATTTGTGATTCTTAAAATCATAAATATAAATGATACAATATATATTTTTTATCAAGTATTTCTAAGTTTTTGGTCGGTTATTGTTAGTATGAGGGAAGGAACCTAAGAGAAACCTAGTGTTAAGATATTACGTTCCCCAAATACTGTACGATTTCCAAGACATCGCGTGTTTAGCGGTGGAACTCAACGCCACGCTTTGTCTTCTTACCGGGGTGTGAGTCGAACCCACAACCGTCGTCGTCGTTTACAGAATTGTCTTTTTAATATTATGTAAGATTTAGAAGTGATATTCTAACTTGAACTTAGAAAGAAATAACATAATCAAAATTCCATACAAAAAATCATAGATATTAAGTATTTTTAATGACGTATTTGTTATCAAAAGTAAAATTTCTGTCTGTTCCATTGTCTACTGCAATAAAAAAAACAATCCAATACAGATTACGTCTCCGCAGATATTATGTCAAGATAATTTCTATTGTACGAAATGCTGTAATTGATACGGCTATTGATTGTGAATGGCAGCACTTAATAAATATATTATAATTTATTTTAGGCGTAGTGACGTTAATCAGAATAGATAAGGGGTAAAGATTATTTCTGAGGCGAAAATTAATGACGTAGTGCACAGTGTGTTAATTTAATTCCAATTGGGGGAATATGTTATTAATTTAATTTTCTCGCTCTAGTGGCAAAACATAGCCCGGCGTTGGATTCCGCCTTCCGCTTCTCAACTCGCAATGTCTAGGTTCTCGGTGCACACTAGGTTTCCTCTGCATGCCCGATTACCTTTAATAGATTGGTCTTATACCAATGTGTGATCATCATGAGATGACTTCTGTCATATCAAAATATCGAATTCAAATCAATAGTTAGGGATATAGATAGATAATTGTAAATATTTCATTCCCTCGAGTGAAAAACAAACAACCATTACCTTAGGCGTGGTGACACGTGGTTTAGACCCGCCGATGGCACCAGGTAGGATGGAGCCGGTCTCGTGGTACCGCGCCAGGATCTTGGAGACGCACCCGTGAGACACTCGCAGCTGCCGGCTGATGTCGCATGGCCTGGAGATAAAGTAATTATTTAATTTATATTGCACTTAATCATTAACTAGATATTTATTAACCGGTCACAAATTAGAGATCAATCTTGAGAAGCCGTTTTCTCGTCTCGCATCTCAAGATCAATCTCAGACTTGAGAGTAATTTATAAATATGAGTGTTAGACTTCAATTAGGACTATGATTAAGTTTGTGTAAGTACCCACTTAATGTGTATGTTGTTTAAGGTTAAATAAGCCGTTAGTTAATATTTCTGAGTGTAGCTGTAAGTAGTAAAGTCGATTACGAGTAGAGTTGATATTGTGTGTTGAATGGCGGCACTCAATGTCCCTCGAGTGGAGATGGAACCCACAACCATCGTATAAAATCTAAGTATGTACTTATTATTTATAGCGAAACCTATATATCAACATTTTTTATTTACCTAATTCCAAGTTGCGCCAGTTCCACGATCCGTAACCTAACCGCGTTAGGTAGCGGTCTGCCGTTCACGAACACTCCGCCCAGCTGGTTCACCTCACCGTACTGCTGGGCGCCCGCGCCCATCGCGGGGTTGCCCATTGCTGCTGCATTAGGGTCTAAAGAGAAAATTAAATAATTTTAGCTACTTAAATTTTACATACAGATACTTATAACTTAACATAAAAAGCGTGGCGTAGAGTTCCGCCACTCAATAAGCGTTGTGTTGTGTGTGTGACAATTAGGCAGTGCGTGGAGAGCGAAGTGTCTTAACACTAAGTTTCCTCTGCCTAACTTATATTATACTGGATACAGTGCGAGTGTCATAGATATGATTTATATGAAAATACAAAAAACTTTGATATTTTTTTTAAGTCTTATTTATTCTGTGATAGATAATATTGCATCTATTGAAATACGATCTTGTCAATGTTCTTAAACTTGAGAGAAAACGAAACAAAGTTTTGATACAAATTACTGAACATAAACAGATTTGTGAGTTGGTAGGTGAGTGATGGAGAGTGATGGTGAGTGATGGTGAGTGATGACATATTATGTAGGTATATCTCATTAAAATATTTAATCATCAGCAACAATAGCTACCAAAGTCAGCAGTAGGTCAATGGTTCGCCTGAACAAACGATATCTCAAAAAAACAATTTTCAAATACCCACAAGTTTTTTATAGCATTTTCTATTGACTCAACACAGTTCAATCTGTAATTTACGATAAAATTAAATTTATCGCAACTAAGGTGCGAATTCTAAAATCGCTGTTCACGATAGTTTGGCGTCACTTATCTTATCTAATATTTTGGATCGTCAGACAAACATCTGATGCAATCCTTGCTTAGTTGAGAAATGTGTTTGGAAAAGGGTTTTTATGGTCCAACACTTTCTTTTCACGGTGTATCCCACAGTAAGTTTTACCTGCGGCTTGATTAAATGCATACAACTACCTAAACACGGCTTTGTCCAACTATACATTTTTTAAATATAAATTATACTATAAGTATGGCTCATTTATTTTCCTCTAAAACTCGACTATCCAATACTAAAATAAATGTACAATTCATTAGTTTTTCAGGTCGCATGGTAAACAAACAATTCCTTAAGCAATATAAACATAGGTGGTAATATTCTATGTATTTTAACACTTCAAAAGCTTAAAAGCTGTATTATTCTTAAATATTCGATCTGAATCTGTAAATTTAGTAAACAGTTTACTAAATTATTATACGTAAAAAAATTAAACATATAACATTTTAATTTGAATAAAATTATTTTAATTTGCATCTCAAGTTGTTTACAAGGGTTAAAGTATTCTTACAAAATGAAGAAAGGCGATATATTTGAGAGCTGCAAATTGGTCTCCCTGCCCACTAAATACTGCATTGTCTTATTGTGGAGACGCGCCCGAAATAGACCGCGATGTGGAGTTCAGAACGTGATGATTAGCAGATACCTTCGTTGATATGTTCTCTGCTAATTTATATGTAATGGCAGACATAAAAATGATTAATGTGATGTAATATAACATAAAACCTTTTTCGATATACCGCCTGTCTAACAAGATAAATATTTTCAAAATCTAAAATCTAAATCAAAATATTCTTTTTCCATTAGGAAATTGTAAGCAATTTTAAATCGTACAGTTACATAAAAATGTCACTAACACCAGCTCGGAAGACAGAAGGACACTGAGAAGAGCTGGCAAGGAACTTAAAAGTTGCTCTTTTTGAAATATAGTTTACAATAGAGGTACGGCCATCATCAGCTTCTCTAAACATTAACAGTATTTAACTCCACCCTCTAGTATCATTGTAGATTATAGTAGTCTTATATTGAACAATTTAGCAAATCCGAAACAGCGTGAAATCGTAGAAGTTTGTGTGAGTGAGCGGACAACGCACAATGTCACGGACCGGTGTCGAGTGTCACAGGCCGCCGCGCGCCGCGGAGTGACGCACATGTGGACTAACAGGACTTTACAGAATTATGACTAATGGCTGTGTTTTAATTATATTTTTTATTAATTTGTGTTTATTTATGTAAATATCTACTTAATAATTGAAAAACTGTTGTCTAAATTTTAGTAGCAGACGCTACAATACTCTAAAATTCTAAAATTTTTTTTTGAAAATAGTAAAAGGCTTTGTCTAAAAAAATATTTTCAAAATTTGCAGATGAAATTTCAGCACAGCTTATGAATGTGGCTTGAATTATAAATATTAGTAGGTAAAGCTAACTCCGCGTGTCACTATTGACGTGACAGCTGTAGGTGACACAGTAACGGAGTAGATTCTTATTTTATCTTATTTTTTAAATGCTTTCAACATATTTTTTACATTCTCTGCGTTATTTTTGCCAATTGAAATATATTTAAAAAAAAATGAAGAAAAAAGTTTTTAAAGCATATTTAATTAAGGTATAATAAATAATTATTCTAAAACTTATGTTTTTGTACATATTATTTTTCTAATTAGCTAGGCCGTACTGTAAAAGCGACGGTTGTGGTTTCGATTTCCATTTGTAGGAGTAAAATATATATATTTTTCATTTTCTCGCTCTGGTAACGGGGCAAAATGTAGCGGTAAGTTTCACCATTCAATAATAAAAATAAAATAAAAATAAAAATAGCTTTATTCTCATAATTTTTTTACAACTTGAGTCTAGGTTTCCTAGGTTCCGTCTACCTACCTGTAGGATACACTATAAAGCTAAAAAAAATAACGTAGCTAGCAAGACTATAGCATTACATTTAGTTAGGTACATTCTGTCCAAGTGTGGGGTAAACGAGGCACGCCCATACAGCGCATGCAGCATTTCCGCAGCTTCCATGAACTCATCTCCCTTTGAGATGAAAGACACCGCCTCGCGGGGGGCCGACATAGATGTCACACCCTATTGTAATAAACTTGTGTGCTAAATATGTATGGGATACTTCTGATGGCGCTAGTTTTAACTCGGAACCAAGGCTCGGTTCTGGATACGGATGTCAAATTAATTCTGATTGCCCATTTATTTCCGATAAATTAGTTAACTTAATGTCATTCGGTTTTTGAGTAATTTATTCTTTGAAGAATCTGTTGATTGATTTTTCGTGTTATATTTGTTGTTTATTTTTTTTTAGTATCATAAGATGTTTGTGCTTATCGCTATGTCGTACCAACTAAGTGATAGCGTGTCAGGTCGGTCAGGCAAAAATAAAATCCTGTCGTTGTAAATTTCATAATAGCCCAGTTCCATCTTATTCCGTAATATTTTTTTTCTTTTTCTCAATTGTAACTATTTTATAGATCTCAAAAAGATATAAGAAACATGATAATCATAATTTTTATAATTGGTAATATAGACATATCTAATATTATAATAAATATTCATTATATGAAATTTTATATCTTCTCATAGCCAATGAACCCAAAATATTAAAAATAATGTCACGCAACACGCTCGTCGCCAAAAACGGACGGGAAGGGGCGTCACGGCGTGCACCGCCGCAACAGCCCACCTAAATAAAGATCGCCTTTTAACTTCAATGTACAGCTAATATTTCAAATAGCGGTACAAACAACAAGTCTCACTCACACACTTATGAAGCTTTGATGATTTTTTTACAATTTATTATAAGGAACTGTAAAGTATTGAATATTGTGTTGAGTTCCGCCGCTTAATAGGAAATGTCACGAAAATTTGAATCACGTGGAGAACGGAATGTATTAACACTACGGCCCATCAGCCTACTATCCTATATGCGTGAAGTTCCTGGGCTACAGATGGACGATACTTATTTAAATAAAAGTTCTTATAACAGTCATTAGCACAAGTTATCACACCGCATTATACACTACAGCGCGGGTCGCTGTGCGTAGCTAATGCTTATTTTTCGCAGTCGCGCTACGTTTTATTAATTTAAACGCTTTTTAAATCGAAATACTAACGCTTCTTATTTTCGCTGTATCCCGCATGTAGTAGAGGAGGCAGAGGGAGCCTAGTGTTAAGAGACTCCTTTCTTCACTTTCCACCGAATATTGGAAGCACCGCGTCTCAAACGCCGCCTCGCACCGGATCGAAAAAAATAAAATATAAAATATTTAATTTCCTCGAGTGGGAATTGAACCCACAACCTGACCGGTATACAGTCACAGGCTTGTGCCCCTGTGTCACGACGGGCCTCTCTTGTATTGAAATCATTATTGATTACTTTCATATATGATCAAATATTATCTGGAAAATATTATTTCTGTGTTACAGGCAGTTCTCGTTTTTTCAGTGGATATAGTAGGGCAGTTAAAATCCAAATCAGTTAAGACACTTCGTCCCCCATGAATGTCGAATTTGAGATATTATTATTATTGAGGGGCGAAATTCAACGCCGCTATGGAATATTTACTGCGATTGAATCAAACTAATCCTTTAGTTTTACAATTTTCGTATACTCGTAGATACATAGATAACAAGTAAGAACACAATAAAGTGTTTCAATTTAATGCTGTTATACAACATGACAAGCAATAGGTATGGCTGATAAAGCTATATTTTATGAGAAACACGGTGGGTTAGAACAAAACGTAGAAACGTGAAGTTGCAATCTTAAATTAAAGAAATTATTATGACAATTGCTGTCACAAGCGTGCGGCGAGAAATGATCTCTACGTTAAATGTTGTTCAATATTTACACAGCAAATTAGATTCGATAAACTTTAATCTTATTCCACATTTAATTCTATTTTTTTCGTTCAAATTATAATTCTAGTCTCGCGCTTACTAGGATTTCGACGTAGCAAGATGAGAGTGTATGGCTTAGTGGTCAGAGCGCTTGATCTTCTTGCAAATTAAGAGGCGTGGGTTTAAATTCTGCGACGTTCAAATTTAAAACCACGACTGGTCACGACTAGTCTTCAATATATTTTTTATTCAAGTAGACTAAGACGAACACTGGAATCACCGAATGAACATAAAGCTACCACCGGTTCTGCTGCTGCTGGCAGCTATCCTTCATGAGATTCAATTGGTATTAATTCCATACATTTTTATCCTTTAAAGATCGGTTAAGTCGCCACGTGCGGCGCTGGTCTCCAGTGTCCCCACTCCCGGGATACATTTCTCAGCGCACGTTTAATTTACGAGCTGCCTTTGAGGCTCCACCGTTGACAGTTAATGTTGTTTTCGTCGAAGCCGCCACTCATTAATTTTGCTTTATTCGAAATATATTGCGTTTCCACACCAAACGTATCCGTTTGAAGCAGAACAAAGGCGGCAATGGTTCGGTGGGTTTCGTGAAATATGCTTCATTTGTGTTTTGTTTTATTTATTATAGAATAAAAATATTATATCTATTATTATACTTCTGATTGACTTTAGAAATATAGTATCAACAACATTAAAGACTAAATGCATATCAAGGATTATTAAAAGTATTATCCATAGGGAGTTTGAAAAATTAACAAAGGATATTTGTTTTTAGTGAATTCCCTCTGTATTCCGCACATAGCAGGCTAGGCGTAGGGAACCTGGGAACGTAGTGTTGAGATTTTCGTCCTCCATTTAGACACTTTCAATGCCCATTCTTGGCTGAATCCTTGAGGGATTGCGTGTTGAGTAGCAGAACTTAACACCGTTGTTATACATAGGTATAGCCAAAAATTAAATATATCAAATATTTCATTCTTTTCATTGTACATATCCTGTACGTATTTGTATATATATCTTCACGATTTTACTTACTAATTTCCTTATACATGCAACTTTGAGACATCAATCCAAATGCTTAAATAACGCTAGCATTTAGCGTGTTATTAGTTTTATAGCAACAAATGACCGCCTCCTTCAGCGCGTCCCGTTTTAAACTGTTGTCACGTCGTCGCAGCCGTCACGTGACAGCCGGCTTACACGTTTACTAATAAAAATGGAAAAATATGCTGAATACTTGGAATCATTATTTGATTATTGTTATATTTTAAAGTTTGTGTGGGTATAATGTATTATTTACAAATGAATGGGGAAAGTGAACTATCTTAAGATTTTATTATGTTTGAAAAGAGATTTCGATTCTCCCTCGAAGAAATGATTAGTTTTCATATCGTCGCTTGAGTTCCGCTAATCAACACGTTATGTTTCGATAAATAGACGGAGATAGAAAACTCAGCGTCTTAACACTCC
This sequence comes from Heliconius cydno galanthus, assembly GCA_036379175.1. Lineage (NCBI taxonomy): Eukaryota > Metazoa > Arthropoda > Insecta > Lepidoptera > Nymphalidae > Heliconius > Heliconius cydno. Next base: position 168,675 of record JAKRZM010000815.1, on the reverse strand, counting down.
TACCTCCACCAACTCTGCTGTATACATGATAGTTTTAGATTCACCCAAGAGTTGGCTAGCCACGATGAGGGAATCCCCTAGATATCTATACAAAAGGGTAAATTTTAGTAGCAAACATAAACCTAAATGATTGCACGTATATAGCTTATTCAAATGTAGTCCTTGTTAGTTAACAGAGGGTTAGTTTACGGCCACTTTAACTACCGGCGTCGACCAATCCGCGCTCCCCGCGCGTGTGCTGGTGCGGCCCGATATCAAATAATTATTAACGTTTATACCGATAACTACGATAAATCTGCTGGTATTTATCGTTCAAATTCAATATGTACTCGTATTTACATATTGTATGTAGGTAGGTACTTAGTATGGGCTTTGAAATTAAAGTGGACTACTTAGATCAAATTTATGTGAGGTTTTGTTTTTGTTGTACGTGTAATCAATGTTGGATGGGTTTTGATTTGATTTAGTTTTGTAATCATCTAAATTATTATGATTATTACTATGTTTAAAGTACAATTTAAAAAGCTTATATTTCCAATGTGCTGCACCTCATCATGTTTTTGGTCTCATCTCCTCATCTCTAAGTGAGAACTTACAAAAGAAATAAAGAAAAAATCTGAAAGGTGAAAATTTGTAGGTATTATTAACTAACTTGTAGTCCACTTCATACAAAATGAGGCATATGCCCGCAAACTGAAGTTTGTCAACTATTATGAATTCTACAAATCCCCGAATTCCCGTAGATTTATCATTCTGAAATTGGTACTGACGATTGGTACAGAGCAAGAGGTTGTCGTAATAACACGTCAGCGATAATATTGATAAAACCAAAGGTTCATTGTTTTTTTTTCATATAAATATTACGTGCAATGCTTTTTAAATAAACTATAATCTTACTGTATTAAAATTTCATGTTTATAAGAAAAAATATCAATGAATGGGACCGGTCTGATTAACAAAATTTTTAGCACTGTGTTCAAACCAACGTACCAGTTAATATTTCAAATATAAACAATATTTTAACTTATATAACAAGTTATACAACATCTTATATTTTAAATATTAATGAGTAACTGGCCAGGAAGGCAGCAGAGCCGGTCACGCAGCATCCGACCGCAGTGACAATCAAAGAGAAGTGCTCATCTCGTGGTAGCAGTATTTACTTAGCGGGCACGTTTGTCGGCGGCCTGTCGCCGTGTGTGGCCTCTCTTCCAACACACTATTTTCAATCTTAAGTTGCATCAAAAAAGGTTCATTTAGCTTAAATACTAAAGTGAAGTTTTCATTTTAAGTTCTAAGTAAATAGTTAGAAGGCTGTGACGCAAAAGCTGATGTAGCATCGAACTCCCTCGATCAGTCGAAGTTCTCAAATATTCATCACTTCTGATATCTTTCACAGCTTTCTAAGTATTATTTTCTAAGTATCGTAATGATTTAATGATTTTTATTAAACTCCAACCATTTTGTTAAAAAAAATATATAATGACAGCGTGGTGGGCAGAAGAAACTTATCATTAAGACACTACGTTCACTACGTACAGACAGAGTGCAGTTGCGCTTCGACAATATCATAGTACTTTTAGCTTCACGCTGCGTCCCGCACCCGCACATAGCAGGGTAAGTACAAGGAACCTGCCAAACTAGTGTTAAGATATTCCGTTCCCATTAAGGCACTTCCGTTGCCCACTTTCTGCCGAATTCCGGATTAATTTCGTTACAGTCGCACGCCTGTGCTCCGACGACTGGCCTCTAACGTTAAAACGTAAACATTTCAAGCAGGGACGAAAAGTGCAGATAGTCACAAAGGTGATTGTCTTACAGCTGCCCTCGTTAACCTCGGCGGAGGAGTACCATAACTCACGTCGCGCTAATTACTGGACGTGGCACTGGTGGCACGTGCCAGCCTTCCCCATTCGGATTTAATAGTTCTGGTGGAGATTTTTGACATTTCACAACAAAAACTCTTGGTTTTAGTGATTTGTGACTTATTTAATTGTTATAGTTGAGGTGGTTGTGGGTTCGATCCCCACGTAATAAAATTATCTTTGTGAAGACAAAGTGTGACATTAAGTTTCGCTGTTCTATAAGTAAAGTCTCAAGCGAAAAGTGGAGAACAAGATATTTTCTTACTCTTATTCTCTCTGATTAATCTCTACCTGGGGAACGGAATATCTTAACGCTGGGTTCCCTTTAATATTCTGAAATGCGGGGAAAGGTGTGAAGCTGTCAAAAGAGAAAGAAACTACCGTTGAGTTTAGTAGGTACCTATTATCCGGTCTTGGAAAATAATTTAAATTCGTTAGTTGTTTTAGTAAACGCCTTCCCAAATTGATATAAAGGAGACACCGCACGAGGCACCCAGCTAAATACGTAATTTAAGTGAACCTTCACCTATTAAATGATAAACGGAGTTTTTGGCCGATTCCGTGAATGATAAGAAGTACACGTGCGGTGTAGGCAGATATGAGATGATGTTAGCATTTTTATATATTATGTAAGTACCACATATGATTTTTTTAGATAAGTTTCTTATTTTATTTTGGTCCGACGACACGCTTTGAGTTCCTTCAACTTTTCTTAATTTACAAGTATTTATGAAAGCTTTTTGATAATAAGTAATTAGTTATATTGACTTTTGGATGTGCTCTACATCAAAAGGTACAAACGGATCCCGTATAGGATAATTTTGATGTCCGTCTGTCCGTCTGTCGAGACCGTCAAGATCGCGTGGAGGTATCTAATCGAAATTAATTGTACGAAATTAATATCAAGTGTTCATATCTACGGTTCCATAAAACATAGAAAGAATTATACTACTAAGTCAACGAAATCTATTTATATTAAAAAGTCATCAGTATAAGTGTACTCTCTAATGTTAATGTAGATGTAGATTATATAATGTTAATGTAGATTAAAAATAATTGACGTCTCTGAATGTGATTGTGAACCATTTTAATTTGTTCAACTATAAATAGTAGCTGCTTTATTATTTCCACGTGGACCCTCGATGGTATTTGAGGAATTCCTCGAATATTTAGAATGAAACACTAAAATGTATGTTATTAGGGGAGTGTAGGTTAATTAATAAGTGACAGGCTGCAAGAACAAATGGTTTGAACGACTATTGCTTTTGACATTTCTAAAATACTTCTTGAACTTTATAAGAGGTACGTCAAAATACAAGTTTAAACATTAATATCATCATTATGCGGATTTGGTAGGGGGAATCTAGGTATTCGTTGAAACGATTTTATTAGACGGCGGAACTTAACGCCGCGTGTTGTGCTAACTCAACTGCAACCGCAATCAACGTCTATATACTTTCGTACTGTCAGACGAAATTACAAAAATAATTTTATTTAGAATTCAATGAGAGAGAGAGAGCTTTCGTTGTTATCTATTATTATTTAAACAATTTTAGATAATTATAGAAGTAGAATTCATTCATATAAATAGTTGATTTTGTTGTCCATATATACCTATAGTGTTCTTTTTTTATGACACCCGTAGGATGTCTATAATTAATTGACAGCCCCGTCGAAGGAATAAAAAAGTGAATACGTGTGAAGATAAAAGCAATGTAATATTAATAACTATAAACCAAAGCAAATTGGCTAAAAATAATAGATAAAAGAGAGAGAGAGAGGAATAATTAACTTTAATTGTCGTTTCTCTTGTTTACATATAATTTGCAACGTTTGTACATAGTGTTGTAATTGTGCCTTTAATAACAGCATATACTTTTATTAAATTAGCGAATTATTTTTACATTTTTAAATATAAATTATTATAAAAAAAAAAAAAGATANAAGTACTTTTCTGACCCTGTCATTATGTTTCTTACTTATTTTGTAGAATAATATTATTTATGTTTATTTAGTAGCGTGATGCAGTGACGCTCTATCCCGCGTGGGTAGAGGCAGTTTAGTGTTAAGCACTCCTCCCCCCACTTTCCACCGAATTCTGGAGGCATAGCGTGTTGAGTGGCGGAAATTAAGGCGGTTGCTCTGGCAAGAAGACAAGACAAATATCGGCGTTAAAATCCGTCATTCAACACGCAAGGTTTCGGAAATTGGGCGGTGCGTGTAACGGAGTGTTTCAATAATAAATTAATTATGCCTACCCTGCTAAGCGGTAAAAAGAATGGCGGCGAATAATTCTGATATTTTACTTTCAATATAGCTATACAGAATTCAGGTCTCTAACATGTTGCTTGCATTCTAAAACACAAACAGAAAAAGAAGAATCTTTGCGTTTCGTTTTCGGTAGCGTTTGCGGCGTCCGCTTAGCAAACACTCGACGCGTCGCCCAGAGTGACATGCCGTGTAGTTGGCGGGGACAAAAAGTATTGTTATTTTAAGTATGTTTTAGAAATTTTGAAATGAGATGAGATTTTATATTAATAATAATATGGACATTATTTTTTATTCAGATATTTTAATATAATAAAACGTGTACAACAATTCTCCTAATATATAAATCTTCGATTGGAAATTGTCAAATATTTTTTTAGGTTCACGCCTTATCCCGCCTACAGCTTTTTCATCAACAGCCATCTTTTGTCACCAGCCACTCTTGGACATAGGCCTTCCCCAATTCTCGCCACCACACTCGATCCTCAGCTTTTCAGCTACAGCTGTTTGGGTAGAGATAATATAGACATACAACACACCCCGCTCTCAATTCTTCCGAATTAAAGACTGTTTAATGGGAAAACTCAACGCCATACCTTGCCATTACCAGTACAGGGGAAATATTTACTTCATTTTTCCTAGTGGAGGTCGAACTCACAACCGTCGTCTAAAATTAGACACCACCGAACTGAGTCCCTAAAATAAAAATCCTATAGGAACTTGTATTTCCTTAAGAAATAACGGTCAAATAAAAACAGTGACTGTCCTACCCTTCATCAAATTGAACCCTTAAATACGATTAGTAGACGCTCAAGTTTACAAATCGGCGACACTATTGTTAGCCGACTGCAGCTGAACGCATACAGATTATAAAAAAATGCACTTTATTTACTGGTATTAAGGTATATAATTGTTTGTCAAAAGTAGGGTATGGGCTGAAACAAAGTAAATAATTGTAATTGAAAGGAAATTGTAACATTACTCTGTGTTTGCTGTTGTACTTACCCGGCGCTAGTGTCTAGTGTCTAGTGTCTCGTTACAACGTCTAATTATTATTTTGTTCCTGCTTTTTTTTACTTCTTTGAAGTAAGCTTTAGTAGAATTAGTACAAAAATCAAACAAAAGGTAGTCTGAGAATAAATAATTTTACAACGCACCGCACAGGCTATGCGGTACTGCAACTCACTGTTAACGCGACGGTTTTGAAGTCGATTCCCATTCGGAAGGTTTTTTTTTCATTTCTTCTTTTTAAATGCTATATTTTTTTTCAGTGTCACTCTGTATCCCGCGAAAGCTTTGCCTTTAGATGAGGAAAGGAGAATATTAAATATTTCATTTCCTCGAGTGGTAATCGAACTCACAACCGTCGCGTTTACAGAGGTATATTGCCGTTGATTGGAAGAAAATATTAGGTAGGTATTTCTCTTAACATGAATACGTATTTTCAGTACATTTTATGCTTACGTAATATAAATTTGATTCGCTATAAAATGTTCTATTCGATATAATTTCACTTTTCTTTATCAGCGTATTACTAATAACAAAATGTAAAGATTAGAAAGTAGTAAGAACTATTTTCTTTTTCAACTTTATAAAAGGTTTTGACTGGTACAGACTATATCTAATAGTTATAGAATAAAAAATATATATAAATATTCACTATTAAACTTATAAACTTAGCTTGACGCTGTATCCCTAGCGGGGTAGTCAGACAGAACGGAACACCAAACACTCTACATATCTCAATTGTCATCAACCTCTTCATACATGTCCTCCAGAAGGTCATGACACCTTTTACGTGACCTTCCTCCAGCATCTTTGATACAGTCTTTTCCTACCCCCTACCTCTCTTGCCGCTTCTATCTAATTAATGGACGAGAATAGAACACTAGAAATATGTAGATAAGGCTACTATATAGTCTATTTAATCTATTAAAATAGATAAGATTATAACAATATTCTATTAGATGAGGATATAGACAAAGCTTTAAGCTCGAAATAGGTATAAACTGNTTCAGTACATTTTATGCTTACGTAATATAAATTTGATTCGCTATAAAATGTTCTATTCGATATAATTTCACTTTTCTTTATCAGCGTATTACTAATAACAAAATGTAAAGATTAGAAAGTAGTAAGAACTATTTTCTTTTTCAACTTTATAAAAGGTTTTGACTGGTACAGACTATATCTAATAGTTATAGAATAAAAAATATATATAAATATTCACTATTAAACTTATAAACTTAGCTTGACGCTGTATCCCTAGCGGGGTAGTCAGACAGAACGGAACACCAAACACTCTACATATCTCAATTGTTATCAACCTCTTCATACATGTCCTCCAGAAGGTCATGACGCCTTTTACGTGACCTTCCTCCAGCATCTTTGATACAGTCTTTTCCTACCCCCTACCTCTCTTAACGCTTCTATCTAATCAATGGACGGTAACACGAGAATAGAACACTAGAAATATGTAGATAAGGCTACTATATAGTCTACTTAATCTATTAAAATAGATAAGATTATAACATTATTCTATTAGATGAGGATATAGACAAAGCTTTAAGCTCGAAATAGGTATAGACTGACAACTGTAATAAAAAAATAAACAATGTTCCCGGCGATGTTTATCCCGCATATACGTTTATCCCGCATATTTACCTTATATTTTTATCCGCTCGTTAGGCAAAGAGCAACTATCAAATCATCCCTACAATATATTTTTTCAGAGGGGTGGTATAAATAAATACTTTTTAAATCTTCACGCTGTACCCTGCAGGTAAGAAGGAACCCGGGAACACAGTGTTAAGACAATCCGTTCCTATTAAGACACTTCTGTTACAAACTTTCCGCCAAATTCTGGACACATTAAATGTTGAGTGGCGCACTGAAATTAAAAACTTTGAATTCATGTAAAAATAAAGGTCCTCTATTAGTATAAGTACATATTGTTGTTATAAGATATTTTTTTATTTCCAGTAGCCGCGGCGTGTTTGCTGTCGCCGTGTCGGCAAATAAGGAGCTCCGAACAAACACCTGCACCGTCCACCCGACCAGGCCACTTGTTGTATGGAGAGGGGACATATTTCGAAATTATTATTGGTGAGATCACGATTTGCATGGAAATGGTTAATACACTATTTATTATATGTTTTTATTTAAAATAATATTAGTAAAGTCTAAATGTAAACGCGGCGGTAGTGAATTCGATCCCCACTCAGAGGAGTGATTATATATTTATTTTTTAAATTCCATGCACTGGCAAATAAAACGCCAAAAAAATTCTGCCATCTGACATGCAATATCACAAATTGAGTGGAAAGTGGAGAACAGAGTGCCTTAACACTAGGTTCCTTCTGTCTACCCTGCCATATAGACGTTGTAGGACTGCGGCTGGCGCAAAAGCATTCTGTAAGCGTTCTTATTCTTCTGTAATTTTCTTAGTTTAATGCTGTATCGTACATTTAGGCTAAGGAAACAATTTTTGAGTCATTGTATCTTGAGTGCAGGAACTTAACGCTGCGTTGCGTCTTGCTGATACAGCGAAGAAATAACTATTTCTCCGAATGAGAACTGTCGCGTTAACAATCAATTCCAGTCTATAGTTAATATTTATAAACACATAAATCCTATAATAAACAAATTATAAAAGGCTTATCTATAATAATGTCATTATAAAGATTTCAAATTTAATTATTTAGAATGATATTTATAATTAACGAGGGGCCCGCGTCGCGAGTCGTGGTAGTGGTCCTGGTAGTGATGGTGGTGGTGGTGGTGGTGGTGGTCGTGGCAGTGGCGGTGGTAGTCGTGGTCGTGTTTGGGCGCTGGGGGAGCGGAACCGATCATTAGTGCTTTATCGGCCCAATGAAAGCAGTTTATCGGCGTTTGACCGTTGCGCCACCATTACTACTTAGTTACACATAGATGTTATTAATCATTTATATTTAATACTAGTGGCCCACCCGTGGCTTCTCCCGCCTGAACTACATAATATTATTAATTTACTTTCGTTTTCCCATAATGATATCATTTAAATATCTATATTATTGAAAAGTAAAGTTGTAGCCAATCCCATAAAGCAATTACTTATTTATAGCAATTTTGTTATAATAAATATATCTTATTAGCAGGCCACTATCTGCACATGCGAAATGCTTTTATTTATTTATATAATTTTTTATTTATTTTATAATTAAATTAAAATGTCTAGTGGAAAATCTCTCCGTTCCTCACTCTCAGTCCAGTTTTCGAAACAAGTGTTGAGTGTGCGGAACTCAGCGCCGAGCAAAGATTGAAAACGCTGTGAATGAACTGGACACGGAAATGGAGAACGGTGTGTGTTAACACTAGGTTCTCTCTGCCAAACCTGCTATATGCAGGATACAACGTGAAGCAAAAATATTAAAACAAATAGTGAATTACATATGCAACTCTCATTAGGCGGTTTAATGGTTAGTTTAAATAGTGTAAGTGAGGCTCAAATTATCGGCCATCGATAACCCTCAGCGAACTTTGAACCGAGATAAACCTCCGCCTCGGTGCATTACTGCGGCTACGCGTGTGCAGCGAGCACGGGACCAGGTACTATAATGTTGCTGGCGTAAACTCAATTATATTTTATTATAATAAATGTGTAAGTTAGTATGTATGTATGTATGTATGTCTGTGTGTTATGGTTCAACAGTTGATATGTTGCATTTTGCCATAAACACTAAACGTAGAAGGGGTGGAAGATTCAATATCAGTTTAAAGAATTTGTAATTTTCATTGTAATTCAAATATTTGTATAAAATATTTGATGAATAAAGATTATGATGCCATTGGGTTAGCAGTTACCGCTAAAATCGTATAAATAGCTGATTTATTGTAAGTAGAATTAGTTTAAGTGTTGATAATTCCTGTGAGACTCTTAAATTTTCATTGAGTAAATGCAATGAGATCATCTATATTATTTAATAAATACATACATATACCGACATTTAAATATTTACGACGAAACTCTTATTCATTAATATATGAACATTAATCAGAACAAATTGTTCAATGCATCACTTTTACCTAAAACAAAAAAGGCTGGTCTTCAAGCAGCAATGAAACAATGTTTAATCGCAGAACTTAATAAATCGATGAAATAATAGGTATAACCAACTATTTATATACGAAATATTTTAAAAAATACGTTGCAGGTGGAATTAACTTGGACCTATAATATATGAGCCTAACCTCGCGCTGTAAAGTAGTAACCTTTGAAGAGTTCCACTACATAAGTCCTGGTTGCATGATCAGACCAGCTCAACGTTACTTAATATTAATGTATCGTCATCTAAGAGCTCTGTAAGGTAACTTAACTGGTAAGATAATAAAAGCGTGTTAAAAAAAACCAAATAGTAGCCAAAGCCATACTATTACTTCCTATTACTTAATTCAGAAACCTTTGACTATATACGTAATTAATTAATTGATTGATTGATTATATGTTGTGTTTACGTTGTTTCTCTAAGATCAAGATCTTCGTCGCCATTAAATGGTTGACTTAACTATTAGGCGCGACCCGCGGCGACCCCCGTGAACCCCGGCGACCCCCGACGACCCCCATTATCGTGTTGGCCCAAGGCCGATAAAACTATTATTATAGGTACATTTTACTCGTGTTAGCATTTGCTTAGAATATAAACAATATTTATTATATTTATTTATGTTGACGTGAAACGGTTAAATAAAAACTGTCCATTGTTAAAAGTTTTTGAAAAAAATAATATAAAAGAATCATTTTTAGCTTCACATTACATAATATATCGCAGAATAGACAGAAAGAACCTAGTTTCAGAAGGAACCTAATTTTCTTTTATTTTTTAATATTATTTCTTATACTACAGACTCATGGTCATGATCCGTATGTTTTGTTATCGTATACCTACAGTTTACTTTAGCATTTATATATGTAGGCGGGAAGCTAACCCGCAACCGTCGCGCCACGACGGTCTCCACATCCAGTGGAGGTTCTTTAAATGTATTTTTTTTTATTTAAGCATATTTTTGCAGTTTTCATATACGTACGTGACAGTTACTGATGTGTTTCACATTTTGGCTAATGAGTTATGTTTATCTCTTCGCTGTGGTATAACAAAGAGCAGCGTTGTATTCCGCCACTCGCTACGCAATACCTCGAAAGTTAGCCAACGCGTGGGGAACGGAGTGTCTCAATTGTAGATCTCTTCTCTCCTCTCCCTACTCATCTGCTATATAAGAGATTTATTGTAATATTCCGATTTTCCTTCTATTTTATATAAATAAGATATTTTATCTAAAAAAGCGGAAATCGAAATTAATATCATTAAATGAGCAATAAATTATACATTTAAATTGTATCATACGTTTCATCACATTAACATTTTTCGAGTGTTTTAAATATACCTAGATAATACTTCATTTATTTTTTCAAATTTTGTAAGTTTTTGTTTTGTGTGAGTTTGATTCCCACTCGAAGAAATATTGATATGAAATATTTAATATTTTCATCTCTTTGCAGTGGTAACGAGGAAAATTGTGGCGTTAAGTTTTGGCACTCATATCCAATGTCTCCAGAATTCGATGGAAGACAGGGAACGGAACTGCTCTAATGGGAACGTAAGTGATGACTTATAAACGTGACGAAAAGTTTTTTTTCTTACCTTCTCAACATTTTTTCTTGCTGTGATTTTTACTATATAAACCGCTTAACACATTCGTGCATAGTAAGTATGTTACATGGCCTGACGCTATGACACGCTATGACATCTTTAATATGACACTGAATAACATTTTTGAGACCAAAATAATTCTGTCTACAGGGGGAGATAGAATAAAGTCTATCTATGGGGGAGACTTCTCGGGGCCCAAAGAAGAGATGGTTTGATGTCGTGGTGCAGTACAAGAAAGCCAACCACTGAGGATATTGCAAAGTGGAGTAGGATGAGCAGGATGTCGTTATCGTCATTTTATCATCATTGCATTTTATTATGTTTATAAATACAAATAGTAATAAATACCTACTTGACACAAATTGGAAAACTAATAAAAAATAATTAAAATTTTTCATTTCCCCGCTACGGATAAAGCGTGAAGTTAAGTTTTGGATTTGGACTGAAAATTTCAAACATCTATATAATTTTTCCCATATCCTAAACATTCAAATATGAAGCCATACGTTATCTTCATATTGAAACCTTTGTGTAATAATTTCAAATTTTACAATAATTTTTAATGAAACCGGATTAATCGTGTACCTATATTTGAGTATTTTTGGGACCACGGAGTGCTGTTAAATATTCGAAACGTTTGGTGTCCGATCTATGACACTCTAATATATGCAATCCGATTTAGATCAATGCAATTAAAGAGTTTCATTTAAAACATGTAAAAAAATCTCAAAATTCAAAGTTATTATTTTTTTCAAGATACTTGAAAAAGCCTAAGGAGTAAGTTACAGGAAGCAATTATCATATAAATTGATTAGTTTGAGTAGCGTAGCACTCTACACTGATCTCTATCTCTTAGAGCAACGTAATTCAGCCGATAGCAGAGTGTCGGGTTGCTTTAAGGTCACAGAAGCAAGGTTTAAGGTAAATCTCTCAAACACCAGATTTCCGAAGAATCCAGAACTGCATTTCGAGACAAACATAATAGAACAAAGATATGTAGAGACGACTAATAATATAAGTTCTAAGTTCGTAGTACTTTATAGGAAAAATAATTTTATCCAATGAATGACTTAAAATACAATTATGCTACAAAAATAACATCTGAAAGTACCAAACACGAGTAACCAAACGAATCAAACAGGGTATAAACAACGCATAATCTAATATAGTTAGACCTAAGGACAATCAGATTCTCATTGGTCTCATTTGGATGTCGGTGAGTTCCGCCACTCAACACGCAATGGCTCCAAAACTCGGCGGAAAATAAAAATGGAGTGTATTCACACTACGTTTCCAATGCCTACTCTGCTGTGTGCCAGATACACTGTGAAGCTAAAAAATATGTATGATTTATAGTTTTGTACGTGTCACTCACCTGCGTCCATGGCGTACCCGGCGGCGGCCGCAGCAGCGTGCAGCGCCCCGTACTCCTTGCCGTCCATGCCGCCCAGCATCATGGAGACACAGACACGGCACTCACATACCACACTCACACTCCTAAAAGTCGCTGGCTTTTCCTTTTATTACTACTACTAAGCCCAATATTTTGTATGCCAGTAATGAAAGTTGTTTAGTTACTGAAAATTATAATTTCAAATGGAGCTTTACGGTTTTATTACCGTAGTATCAGCTTTAAAAGTTATGGTGCTGAAAATTTGATGTAAATCAATTAGATATTTCTTCTGAATTAAATATTAATTAAAATAAAAGCACAACTTATACTGCGTTTGTCTATTAATCACGTAAATCGTTTACTAAAACAAATGGTAGCCCAAGCACTAAGAAGCAGTCTCTAATAACACTCGTCACTGTCGTAGTGTCGGCGGTGTCGGAGTTTAGTATCCCGGTGTCGCTAGTGCGTACGTGCGCCGTGCGCCGCGCTCGCGTGACATGTGCGCGCGCGCCGCGACGCCGACCGCGCGCGCGCTCGCCCCGCCCCCCGCAGCCATTGGCGCGTCACGACCAATCACCGCGCCCCATTTCATACGCTCTCCTTTTCTGTCACGCCGTCTATTTCAAGCGTGCTGATGCGTCTCTGAAATTGCTGAACTATTTTTAACTTTATTTCATTTCATTAAGGTATAAAATGCAATATGAATTTTGTTTCTGCTGTGTCTGTTTTCCCATTCGGTCGGCTGCGCTCGGGCAGTGTTGATGAAGGGACAAGTAGAGCTGTACAGTGCTATATAGTGTTATGTAGTGGTATGTAGTGTAGCTATGTACGCGAGTCGCGCACGCCTTGTAATTGATATTTTACGTTTGTTAATTTTGTTAACAGTTNATCCCGAGACCCTCAAGTATCTCTATATGAGTATTTTATCACAATTAAATTAGCGGTTTGGCCCTGATTGCGTAAAAGACAGACAGACAGACAGAGTTACTTTCGAATTTATAATATAGGTATGGATATCAGAGCACTTGTCTTGTCTTGTCAATTTTTTGTTAAAAAATATTTTTCTTTAATAAAAAATATTCTACGTCCTTCCTTATATCTATAGAATACGTTATAGTTGGAGAGGCACTTTAAGAAGAAGAAGAAGAATAGAATACGTGTACAAAGTTTCATGATAATGAGTTGTGTAGTTTTGGCGAGAAAATATAATTACATTCACATTTATAATTTTACTATGATGTTAGTTACAACTATTCTACGTGAACATACCTACCTACATATATATATATTTCAACGATTTCACACGTATATTTTTCATTGAAATGTAATCTATATCAAATTTAAAAGCTTAAAAATGTATTTGGTCGATCGCCCTGGTCTTCAGGCTATAGGCTTAGGCTTTATTATATTTCATAATCTATACATGGATATATGCCCGTCATCTACTTATACCTACCTACCTAGTAGGCATCTATATTAAGTGAACACAAAGCTTTCAATGACTTTATATACCTAATTTAAATGTAACTTAAAACTAATAAACCAATAATGATTAAATATCGTTGTCAGCTTTAAAATGTTAAGTGAATTCCTATAGGTACATGCAATATACATGGTATCTCAACTAAATTGGTAAAATCTCCTCAAAGAACATATTGTTACAAAATATTTTCACTAAATATCTAGGCTTAGGCATACCTAAACATATTATTGATTAATTACTTGAAACAATATAAAACATTTTCAATATTCACATTTAGTTTTTCTTATTGAAACATCTCTGCTATGAATAGCTATTCACGTATCTACATTGCCGCTGAAAAACAGGAAAACGCAAAAAACCAACACAAGCCGCCGACTTTAATTACCCCAAATATGTCAGATACGCGTAAAACGTCTGAAAGCGTATGTTAATTATCGTCAATATGTGATTTCTTTGCAAAAAGGTCTTTGAGTCGCCGCCCGCTGCGCCGCCGCCGGCGCACTACTAATTACTGCGCCACAAACGATGCGTGGACGCCGTGCTCCTCAAAGCACCGACTTGGTATGACGACGGAGGCTATGGGGGTAAACATGGAAGTAATTATTATAGTTTCGAGTTTTTGCTAATTTTTTCATGCGGGAAAAGGAGATACATGAAAGTGCAGTTTTTAAGCTGAAATTCTTTAATGTTTTGTAGAATAGGTACCTATAGGAAAACTAGATTGTAAAGGTTTTTATTTATTTAGCTTTACGTTGGATACCGGGCACATAACAGGGTAGGAGGAGAGAACCTGGGAACTAAGTTAAGATTATCGGTTCCTATTAAGAGACTTCCTTTCCCCACTTTCGAATTCCGTCGAATTCTGAATGCATTACGTGGCAGAATTCAATGCTGCACTTTGTCTCGCTACCAGAACGAAGAAATTAAAAATTTTAATATTAAATTTCCCCGAGTGACAATTGAACTCACAACCGTCGCGCTTACAGTCGCCAGCAGCGTTGTAGGTACTACTTATTTATTTTTTAAAATTATAGTTTTATTTTTTACTTATTGAATGAATTAAATATTTTAAGCAATTTTAAAATTTATTCCGCTCTAAGAATTTTAAAGGAAGAAGTTTTTTATACGTTTTCTAAAATATGGGTTTAATAGGTATATTTTTAAACATTTCTATATATTTCAAAATATGTTGAGTTGAGTATCTACATACATATGTAGGTATGTAGTCACATACACATAAATTAGTAGGTAGGTACGGTCGCTGTAATAAAACACTTGTATTGGGGCTGACTCCTCCCAAGGATGTGTGTAATGAAACAGATGCACATGAAAATTACGAAGTAGCTTAATAAGTACGTATGGTATAGTAATCAAAGCTCTTGAGCAGCAGCGCAGGTTCAAATTTTTAACGGGTTTCCTAAAAAAGTATTATCCTTTTCTAAATCTTTAAAATAGATGCAATCTACGTAAAAACATGAATATTCCGCAATAAATGGCACAATCTCGAGAAATAGTTATCAAGACGTAATGAAAACGAAGTTGGAACAATGCGTGCACGCGCCACTGGCAGCGGGACATGCAGCCCAGGCCAGCATAATCGCTCGTAAAGGGAGATATCGAGCTGCGCCCAACAATTGGGCATAAGTCACGCTCTACACACAATGCACTGTGTCGGGGCGGGGCAGGGTCACGTACTACGTCAATTGTACATTTATATTATCACCCTATATGTATAGCATATAATACTTGTTGAGTTGAAACGGCCACTCACATTGAAAGGTTGACTATATCTGGTCTCACTCTCTACACTCTATTAGTAGAGTAGTAAATAAAAACACACAAATAGTATATGGAAAATACTTTTATTTTGCTTCAAATTTTCATTTTGCAAAAATGTGCTAGTATTTTATACCATTCTTGCATTTATATTAAGAAAAGTAATTTTTAAACAAATTTATCTATATCTTAACTACTTTCACATAACAATATCAATATTGGTTGGTCG
Source organism: Heliconius cydno galanthus (assembly GCA_036379175.1). NCBI lineage: Eukaryota > Metazoa > Arthropoda > Insecta > Lepidoptera > Nymphalidae > Heliconius > Heliconius cydno. Next base: position 152,975 of record JAKRZM010000815.1, on the reverse strand, counting down.
CTTTAACTTACCCATATAACAATAGTCTGTTATTTTAGTTTTTACATTTTTAGCTTGCGCATTGTCTGCGCATAGCGGGGTGGGCAGTGAGTACATAGGAACATAGTGCTAAAACACTCCATTGCCCACTTTCCGCACAATTCTAGAGACAATTCGTGGTTAGTGGTTAAACTAAACGCCGCGCTTTGACTCGTTATCCGGAAATGAAAATATTAAATAGGTTATTTTCATTTCCCCGAGTGACGGCCTCTATCTTTCACATGTTAAATGTATTTAATAAAATTATTAATTTCCGTGGTTGTTATTGTACAACCCTAGCGGTTGTTTCGCAAAGGCGTACTTTATAATTCTTACAAACGAGATGGTTATTAATATTTTATTTCCGTTCGAGAAGCGATTTATTTTTGTGCTTTTTAAGTTTTAATCGATAAAGGTCTGAACTCTACCTATTACTTGTAACCTGTAGAGTTCAGTACAATTACAACAATAATTGTTAGAGAAAAATAAACAGGTTGCTTTTACGTAGAGGATATTATTTTAAATATAAATTATATAGATTTATAATTGTACAGAGATAATAGTAGATAATAGTAGAGACAGATCATGGAGGCCATCATGGCACAACAGCACAGCACCTGACACTTTACTTCCGTCTGCCTACTCTGCTATATGCAGCTAAAAAATGTAGACAAATGATATCAATAAGTTTAATATGAACATGTAATTTTATTTCACTTGACAACTTTAAAGACACATAAATAAATATTTTAATAATTACCTTAATAATAATTAGTTTATGTAAAATAATAATATTTTCACCTATATAAGCCTGCGAATGAAAGAGTTTAATTGGTGGCCCGCGTTTATCTCAAGAACTATAGTCTAAGATAGTCATAACATAACACCCTGTATATAAAAGTATTTGATATTTAAAACTGTGTTTTCAAACTGACATCCATCGGTATCGGTTAGCATTACATGTATAAATGTGATACTTGTACAGAAACAAACTGACAACAATACGAGACGGCGGCGCCTCGCGCCCTAATCAGCCCCATGTGTCAAGTCACAGCACTAGTCTCGATTTTGTAAGTGACGTAAAACTGAGGAATATCGATAATTTTTAAGGAGTCGATATTCTTTGTGGCCATTCAGCAAGTAATATTTTTCATAACTGAAACAATAAGTGTTTCATCATAGAGCCTACCGGTGTATGGAAAGGATTTTAAGAAAACTCTATACCTATGTCCATTTGTACTGATGATGACTTTTCCGGAGAATAAATTTAATTTTAATAATTTTTTTGAACAAAATTAATTTATCGACTTTTATATGGTTTCGTCTTTTATATGGTTTCACCTTGGAAATTACTGAATCGATGTTGACCAAACTTTCATAAATAAATTTAGAATTTTTATGATTTCAAAATATTTAGATAACTTTTATTATATGATTTAAAATAAGACAAAAGTTATAGAAATAAACAAAAAATTCTATATTTAACCTTAACGAAGCAGCACTTTAGTCGCATATCGATAGAGACGAGGTCGCACGCTCCACTGGAGGCGGCGTCCCTTTGACACCGACACCGGCTGTCACTCGCGACAGACGGAAGACGCGCTCGCGTTTATATGTATTACATGTGGTACAAATAGCTTCGTGTATATTATATAAAAAAAAAAAGTTTCACAGTTTTCCCGCATTGCAGGGAAGGCACTCCGAGAGAATGGAGTGCCGTTCTCTACGCACTGCTTAATTTTCATTGCGAGTTGAATGGCGCTTTGTCTACCAGAGCAGGGAAAATGAAAATAAATATTTAGATATAGTCATCCCTCCCAGTGGAAATGAAACCTACAGTCAGGTGGTCTAGTGGGCACTAAGTCTTAGTGTTTAATATTAAATTATATTCTTTTTTGTCAGCGTCACGCTGTGTCCTGCATATAGCAGGGTAGACAAAAGAAGCCTAGTGTTAAGAGACTGCGCTCCCAACTTTCCGCAGAGTTCTGGCTGGCTTTGCGTGTTGAGCAGCAGAACTCGACACCAGAGAGAAGAAAGCAAAAATTCCTTTCCTCGAGTGGGAAACGAACCCACAACCTGTCGCGCTTACAGAGTTATTGCTCACTTATAAGTTAGATACATCATACATGTTCCATCTGTATTCGTGGCGCTACATTTTTGTGACTTATCTATCCCACTTCTCCTTCTTTTCTTCTTCTGCTATTTTACAGAAAAGAAACGCAAGAAAGTCATCACAGAACAAAACATCATTTAATTCTAGAAAAGGGTAAGTAATTTTCAGTCGAACAATGTCTAATTAGAAAATATTATATAATTAATCGTTTTTTGTGTGTGTGTATGTGTTCTCACTAAAGCATAGAAACTATGAGTTATGGACGTGAGACAGGACATGAAGTTAAACCTATCTAACATATCAATCCTCAGAGTAAAAATTGAACCTGTTAACACCGACCGCGAGCCGCGTTCCAAATATCTTGATTCTCAGACAAATGATCCAATTATCGCTTCGAAAGACTCGAATTTCTTAATTAAGCAAACTAATTAAAACTCAGATACCATCTACAGCTTCCGTTGTCTCCGGCTCTTTTGTTTCCGTGTTAAATGAAAGTTAGCCTTATGATAACAAAAATAAAGACTTAATTATATTGACAGAAATGTATGTATGTTATTTTCGACATAAACTCTGATCTGAGGGAACTAACTGTCTTCTTCAAGAGTTAGAGTTCAAAATTGTCTGGTATTTAGTTATCCCTGTTGTTATCTAATGTGTAATCTAAATTATACTCTCGTAATATAATAATAAAGTTTAAATTAGACTGGTGGTGAGGTATCGAGGCGTCACGTAAGGCGGGCGGTGGAGCGTGACGCCCGCCTGAGATGAGAGGGTTATTTATAAGGCGGATAGCGATCACTTTGTGCCATCAGCTGTTTTAGAGGGTGGAATAAAAATACCTACTAAACTTTAGTATACCGCTTATACGAGGGTATCTACCCTACATCGTATATGTTATTTATATAGGTAGGTATATTCTTTTAGGAAGATATAGTTTTTCGCTAGTGTAGGTATTTTATAAGGTGCTTCGTTTATAGGGGTATGGAGTAGCCTACGATACGCTTTTTTATAGATATTTAAAATTAACCATGTTCAGAGTTTTTAAAGTTTTTACTTTGATTGAGGAACTCAATCAGAAACTCAACTTGAAAAAGTTTATAGAGTTTATACCTTTTTTAGTTTCACACTATATCCTGCACTTAGCAGAGTAGGCAGATGGAATCTGGGAACCTCGTGTATAGACATTCTGTTTACATTAATACACTTCCGTTTCCCACTTTCCACCGAAATCTGGTGATAATGTGTGTAGAGTGGCAGAACTCTACGGCGCTCATTTAAAATATTACATACCGAAATAATTAGAATTTAAATGTAATATACTTAGCTATAAATATATATTTAGTTCAAACGAAATTAGTTTTCGATGAAATTTCCATTTTAAGTTTTATTTAAATAGGCATTTTATTTCGTAATTCAGTCTCAGGTGACTGGAGGGCTCATTCATAATTTACAGTGATAGTATCGGTTATGAGCGTTGAGAATGTTCTTGGAGCAGCCTCCGTCTTTACATCTGATAACGTCGCTATNAAGACTTAATTATATTGACAGAAATGTATGTATGTTATTTTCGACATAAACTCTGATCTGAGGGAACTAACTGTCTTCTTCAAGAGTTAGAGTTCAAAATTGTCTGGTATTTAGTTATCCCTGTTGTTATCTAATGTGTAATCTAAATTATACTCTCGTAATATAATAATAAAGTTTAAATTAGACTGGTGGTGAGGTATCGAGGCGTCACGTAAGGCGGGCGGTGGAGCGTGACGCCCGCCTGAGATGAGAGGGTTATTTATAAGGCGGATAGCGATCGCTTTGTGCCATCAGCTGTTTTAGAGGGTGGAATAAAAATACCTACTAAACTTTAGTATACCGCTTATACGAGGGTATCTACCCTACATCGTATGTGTTATTTATATAGGTAGGTATATTCTTTTATGATGATATAGTTTTTCGCTAGTGTAGGTATTTTATAAGGTTCTTTGTTTATAGGGGTATGGAATAGCCCACGTTACGCTTTTTATAGATATTTAAAAAAAATAACCATGTTCCGACTTTTTAAAGTTTTGACTTTGATTGAGGAACTCAATCAGAAACTCAACTTGAAAAAGTTTATAGAGTTTATACCTTTTTTAGCTTCACACTATATCCTGCACTTAGCAGAGTAGGCAGATGGAATCTGGGAATCTCGTGTAAAGACATTCTGTTTACATTGAAACACTTCCGTTTCCCACTTTCCACAAAAATATTACATACCGAAATAATTAGAATTTAAATGTAATATACTTAGCTATAAATATACATATATCTAGTTCAAACGAAATTAGTTTTCGATTAAATTTCCATTTTCAATTTTATTTAAATAGGCATTTTATTCCGTAATTCAGTCTCAGGTGACTGGAGGGCTCATTCATAATTTACAGTGATAGTATCGGTTATGAGCGTTGAGAACGTTCTTGGAGCAGCCTCCGTCTCTACATCTGATAACGTCGCTATGATATATTATTGTCTATTTCTAACTCTTGCTCTAACTAGTGGACAAGTATTTACCTATTTATATTTCGTAAAAAGACTTTCTAATAAGTAATAGTTGTGTGAAGTGTTTTTGTGCATTTTCGAAAATACTACAAGATTACAGTACAATAATATAAATAGCAGATATGTAAATAATTAATTAATTAATCTGTCCCAGTCTCTGTCATCAATCGTATGAGTGTAGCGACGAGATAGTAGCTAAGACAGGACGTCCGCCCACCGATTGTTAGCACAACCATTAGTCTAATGGAATATTTCATTTGTTATTATATATACAGATCCATACTAGCATCTATTTATATATTAACATCGCTTTACATTCTGTGTCTGTACATTTTTCCTTTTTGTCAAACAAATATTGTTTAATATGAGATTTAAATTCACAATCAATGACCACTACATTATATTGCTTTATTTTTTGAATCAAGGAAAGAATCAAAAGATTCTTATGCAATTCATATTGTTTACTTATAATGTAAAACGTAGTGCCTTAATTCTAGTTTCCCTAATTATGCATGAAGCTAAAAAAATTATGTACTTGTTACGTTAACCGCCATCAGCTGTGATAGGCCTAGGAGTGCTAAAAATAAAGCTGCTAAAAATCATGCTGTTTGTAAATTAAATAATATTTAGCCCATCATTACACTGTATAAGTAACTAAGGTATTAACTAGTTGTTTAGGTATACAATATGATAGTTGTATAATTATAAAGCTGGCGGCACACTAGGCGCGGCGCCGCTCCACTGAGGCGCGGCGACGCGACGCTTCTGGGAACTGCTCTTTCATCTCCACCACCGTATCTTACTCAGAACTTCACTGTCATTTAGCAAATTATCTAAATTTTCTCATTAAAATGCAATTTCCCAGTAAACCGTCCAGTAAATGTATGAATTTTATTGAGCAATTCATGTTTTATCAAGATACTATAACTCTTGAAAGGAAACGGAAGTTATTATTTCGAAATTGACTTCAAATTATTGCAGGCTTTTATTTTCTGGAAAAAAAATTATGTAATGATGCTGACATTAGTGCCTTATATTATTTATATGATATCCGTATTAAATTAAAAATAATTCGTCACAATATCACGCCACAATATTATTTTATTGGCACCCTTATTCACACAAATTTAAAGCAATTTTCTTCATAAAATAGTATGTTAAGTGTACATAAAATTAATATCAATTAGAGTATGTCAGAGAGCGTGTACACTGTATAGGTAAGTACTTACATGCGTCGTGGTAATTGTATGTTGTGTAGGGATGTTCTATACGATCCAATACTCGCGTGAATCGATACAAAGGAACACGATTCTCTCGATGTGTGTATCAATACAATGACTTTCGATCCATTACTTAATCGACACAGGTATAATGACAATCGGGTTAAAAAATTAGGACCAATCTATTTGAATATATAATTTTGGACAATTTAAATATTGATCATCGAATAAGTAGTACGGAGAAAGCCGCAATCTACTAGATCCGCAAGGGCTATCAAAATTATTAATTTTTCGCAACATTCCGCAGGTTTTGTTTCTCTAATAAAATGAAATTTAGATCTATGAACGAAAAATTATATCTAAGAAATATAACTAATACTTGGATCGACACAGTGTATTATGATCCATTGTGATGCAGAATATCGTTCTAAGACAGTTCGAACATCCCTAGTGTGGCCATTGCGAGTGACGCAGCTTGTTGGCGCTCTACAGACGGTGGTCGGTAGTGACGCTCTCTCCGCCTCGAGACGCTTGCGTTCGCGCCATTGCGGTTGTTAACCTAGTGTGGCGTCACACTTACGCTACTTACAGTTTTTTATTGTTCTTTGTTAATTTCTTGGGTTATTATTAGTAGTTAGGTTAAAAATAGATAAGTATAAGTAATGATTTATTATTTAAATATTAATATGAAATATTCTTGTAAAAATATGTTTAATTCGAGCCGTGGTTTTTTTAATTTGAAATAAAAATATATGAATGATTGTAAACATTCTTCTGAGGGTCCATATGTATGCAGACATAACCTAACTGTATAATTTTTCTTTGTAACAAAAAATATATTGAGCTTATAAGAAAATATACCTTTTATTTCATTTGAAATCCTCCACATTTCATATGTGGCAGTAGTGCACCGTTTAAAATGAATGTTTATTTATAAATTTAAATCTATTGAACTAATTTTGTTATTCATTTACCAAACTCACTTTTGCGTGACATTATAAATTTCGAGTCGTTTAATTTAAACACGTTTCGTTCCAAGCTCTTAACAGAATGTCGCTTAGTTCCGCGCGTTCGCTCCGCTTCAATCTTTCCACAAATATAAAGAAACAACTTATTTGAGCTATTAATGGGATAAACGTTTTATTTGCTGGACGCCATTTTGCGTAACAAAGTGATAAATAAGATGGCGGTAAGATCTAGCGGGAAAATAGGTCTTTTATTTTTTTATGTACAAAGTGACCCAGTAAAATTTACATATTATGTACAGATTTTTTTTATATACAAGTAGGTTTATGTTTCTTAATAAATAGTCTTAAGTTTTATTCATTTTAATATGAGTATTTTTAAAATAAATTTTTAAGATTTATAAACTACATCATTTAATTACCCAAGTCTCCTTTTTATAAAAAAAATAAACAAAATGGCGGAATTTAGCGGGAAACGTAAGTAGCTGCACAGGCAAACGTAATGGCGGCGGCGTGGCCGCTTTGATCGTTACACGACAGCTTGATTAATTGTGCTCTCTGTTTTTAATGCGAGCGACAACAAATCAAAATTAACTCTGTCATAACATGGAGGGACGTCTTTTGTTATGAACGCGCTTGTAAATCTAGAGAGACATTTGTGAAATGGAAAACCGTAAGTAAATAGCTTGCGCTATAAATAAACGTCATAAGCTATGTTTTAAAATAAAATTAAAAAGCTGTTCCTACGATTCCTCACATATCCATATTTAATTTTAAGTAAGAATAACCTAAGACCTAGAAAGTGCTTATTTTTCACACAAATAGACAACGTTTACCTACATGGCGTTTTATAGAAAGAAAGTGAGTGCTTTGTTTTGTATCACTGAGGAATACCTATAGCGGGATATGATATCAATTAATATCAATTGCAAAAAATCTTTTATCTCCCTTGCTACAATAAGAATTTGTATTTAGGATATATCGGTCCCGTTATTAATATCCGGTCGGAGCGGTCCGGTCCGCCGCATCAATTACAGCACAGTGCGTGAGTGCGTGACGACGACGCTGACGGCAGACGGACAGAGGAATGCCTCAGCCAATACCTCTACAGTAATTCCCTCGCCAGTATGGACGTGCACTCAATGTGTTTAATAAATAACAATTTATTTGAAATTATTAAGTAGGAGATAAGGTAGTGAAAAAATACTCCATCAGAAGCTTGCGGCTACTTTACAGAAGTGAAGCCACACTCTACGGTCTGTGTTTACCACTTCCGCTACGTCACCGTATCAGCGTGACGATCACAATATTACATTGTGAATGTTGGGCAGGAAAACTACACGTCGGCTTTTCCTGAACTCGTGACCATATGTATTGCACGACTCTCCACATCCAAGCCCTTAAAGTATCTTGCAAGAGGATGATGTAAAAAATTTTTTCCCTTTCCCGAGAAAAAATATATTACGAATAAGAAAGTATAAAAAATAAGAGTGAGAAAGGAGCACCAAACGCTACGGTTCCTCATACCTGTTCAGCCTCGTCAACTGTCATCAACCCTCGTATACATGAACTTTTCGTGTCGGGGAGTCCTCATGCTTTTTACGTGTCCTTCCTCCAGTATCATCGATACCTACCTACTGTGTTCTCGAAGGTAAAGTGAGATCTCCTCCTGGCCTTCTTACCACTCTTCTTATTTGCCACTCTTTCGTTCATCTTCTCGGCGTGTGTAAATATAATGAAATCCTATTTTCAATAATAACAGTTGTGTCGGCGAGTACGGGCGTCCGCGTCGCGTCAGCCATTTTTCATGCACGCGTGAACGCTCGAGCGCCGCTCAGATATAGCTCGCGGCTTGCGACGCTGCTGCGCCGATACCACTACCAGCCACTATAGATCATTGATTGTTTTTATTATATAGCATGGATGTCTTTATATTATTATTCGATATCTTAATTGGGTACCCTGATCGAGAACTAAATCGTCAGTTGAAAAATTCCCCTATAAAAGTAATGCTGTAGGTACTTAACAATACAACAGACTAAGGTAATATTTATTTGTGAACATAATGCATAAGCCAGTAATGATTTCAGTGCGCTATAACTGGCTGTAAGCCGCAGCTCGAGCCTCGAGGAGACACGCTCGAGCGCTACGACGGAATCTGCGTCAGGATCTTGCTTTTTATGGAAACACACCGAGAAGCGTCACTCCCGTACGATCACCGCGGTTTTTTAAGTATATTACTGGTATTTTTACTTCATCTATAATAAAGCTAGGTGTATTTAAATATTAAACTTTGTAAAAATCATTTAGTACGCGCAGAAAGGTAGTAGTTTACAATAGGTGAAGCAGGTATGACATAGGAAGAATGAGTAAGATATAGGAAGCGTGAATTTTGAAAACAATTTTTTCCTTTTTATTGCTTATTTGACGTAAAAGCATGTAGGAAATATTAAATATAAATAGGTACTTATTTATAATTTTAAAGGATTAAATTAAGTTACTAGGTTTTTAAACAATTCTAAGAACTTCCGTTCAATTTTCATCATATCATAGGTGTGGTAGGTGTGGTAGTTACGTGTCGAGGTAAACTAGGATCCAGTAGCACGACGCAGCACGACGCAGGTTGTGGGTTCGATTTTCACTCGAGAGAATGAATTATTGTTTATAAATATTTTCATTTCTTTGCTCTGGTGACACGTGTTGTGTGGCGTTGACTTCCGCCACACAACACGTGTCAACCGTGCAGTGGAAAGTAGGGACGTAGCAGAAAAGTATCAATCAACATAATTTCCTTCATATTTATCATGAAATAAACAGAAAGGAAAAATTCAGCTTCACGATGTTCCCGCACGTGTTGTATGCGGTATGCAGAGGGAACCTAGTGTTAAGACACTCCGTTCCTCACTTTCAGCCGAATTGTCGAGGCATGGTGTGTCGATCGGCGGAACTCAACGCCGCGCTTTTGCCTCAACACCAGAGCGAAGAAATAGAAAACTTCATCTCGGAAAGGTGAAAAAAGTGTATTTATATTAAGCGTAAAGCCTATTGAGATGTTACCATCGGACACTAAAGTAATCGGTTGAGGCACTTATCTCAAACGTGACGGACGCGCGATGTTGTCCGTCACGCCGGCAGTAGCTGCCGCCCCCCCTCGCGCCGCCCGCATCGGTGGCAATTTGCAAATTAGTATAAAATTACTTCACAAAAGTAATAAAAAAATTAAAAAATATGGATGCTATTAGAAGTGCTCTTATCATAACCTGATATTATAATATAAATTATTTCAGGAAGATAACATATAAAAAACGTAGACTTATATTACTCGCATTTATGAGGAAAATGTTCTGTTCTCTTGTTTTCTGTTCTTGGTTTAAGGTGTTCTTTCTGAGTGTGCATGATTAAACTCCTTGACGTGTCTTCTGATGTTTGGTCCATTGAAAACTTACATTTAGGGTTAAATGAAAGCTCTTTACTAATTAAACTTTAACTTCTTACATCCTCCACGTTGACAATTCTGACCATTGTATTGACTTACTGTTCGTCGTTTCTTTCATGTATAAAATATATCCCTGCCTGCAATCATACAAGCAACAACCGACAGTCTCACTTTTACTAATTAGAATTTAGGCAACTGAGTGACGCGCGTGGGCACGGGGATTGTAGAGTTATGATAAGTTACGCTGAAATTTTATATATTTGGGAAACTTGCCAAATTACTCTTATATTTTTTTTAAAAATGCTATTTTTTTATATGAATAACCTGCTAGAAACTAGCTTGGTCTCGCTTAATATATATGTATTTTCATTATACCTATATTTTTTTTAATTGGAAAAACCAAGCAGCTTTCTCTAAATCTTAATACGTTTAAAAGAAAAAATATATAAATTATGTGTGCTTAGATAATGCACAACTGTGGACCCCTTTTTATGAAAATTGCGCGGAACGAGGAGTATGAAATTTGGCACACTTGTAGTTTATATAAAGGAGAAGTGCAGAACGCTAATATTTTTCAATAATAATGCTTATAAAGTACGTTAAATCAATAAATAACACGTTACGCACACTACCATGAATTTGACAATATTTATACTTTTATGATGATACTGGCATACACGTTGATATAGCAACGCCAACGCGTATTATTGTACACGTCAATTATTGGTAAGTCCTCTAATAAGGAAACACAAATAACACGCTTTAATTTACTTTGATTATACAGCTTCACGCTGTATCCCGCACATAGTAGGTAGGGTAGGCAGAGGGAACTTAGTATCAAGGAGGCTCCATGCTATATGCGGGATATAGATTGAAGCTCGAACCCGTAAAACTCTAGGAAATAGTGAAACATTTGCTAACTAGACCATGATGTAAAATTTATTTTAATTTCTATATTAAGTATTCAAATAATTAATATCTACCTACATATTATGACGGAATACAAGAACGAAAGACGGCGCAGATGATTGTGATATGTTTATGTACCTATAATAAGTAAAATTTATAATATTGAGAGCATAATTATTATTTTTTAAATCTGATTTATATACAGGGTGGAGTTGTCAGCACCACTTTAAATGAAACCACAGTTTTAACTACTCTATAAAAGTCTAATATCATTCGGAAAAAAAATAATTCCCAAAAATGAAAAAGTTATTTTTTCAAACAAAATAAATAATAAAATTATCGTTTTGAAATAAAACGCCATTTGTAAAGTATAACATAGGCACGCACACACTTACCTGTCAAATCGGAAACGTCGCACACGTATGTGTGCGTGACACGAAATACAGGTATGGATAAAAATCGTGAAATGAAAAAAAATTCCTACGTCCAAACTGTTGAGGTACCTTGATTAATTTCTTAGGTGTGGGTTTGAAATATATTACCCTATATGCAGTTTCAATAAAAGAAGCGCTGCCTCTTCCACTGTATAATGTGAAGGTACCTTTTTTAAAAAAAGAGGATGAGAAGATCTAAAAAAAGGCTTATTAACATGTATAACATTTTTCAAAATGATTGTAAGTAGCGCCATCTAGCGTTCAATAGCACAATTGAAATAATTGGGCAAAATAACACAGCAATTAACATAATTCCTTTAATTTAATATAACTAAGTAATCAAAACTATTTAAATTCAAATAACAAATGTTTAACAAAATATTTTTTTAATAAAAAATCAATAAAATTGTAAGTATTCGTACACCAATTAAGCCACGTGTAAAGGAACGCTTTTTCATGTAAATATTTTATATAATCTGCGGCACAAATAAATTCATCAAAAGTTGTGATCGCGAAGAGATTGAAATGCTAATTGTTGTAAATACATATTTTTATTAACATGGGAACCGAGATAGCTGTATCATTTAATAACTTACGAGCTCAACTAGAAAGTGAGAGAAGTAGTTTGTTTAAAATAGACGAAAATATAAAGAAAATTGTACAATCATCCGGACGGTTTACTGATAGGTTAGCGATATTCAGCAAAGTAATTTCAGTTTACAACAAAATAATATATTAATTAAGTCTCTTATCACAGATTTAATGCAACCGGAGACTATACGAGAGGCGGCGCTCGCCCCGGCGGCCGGAACTCCTATCCTGATGTAACGAATAATTATAATAAAAATGAGGATCAATTAAAACGCAAACATGAAACTAAAACTGTGTTTAGCAGGCAAGTTTAGTTTCCTTTTTTATTAATATACTTAAAAAGTAAACGCTCAAGGTAATTATTGTATTAGTTTCAGTATTGCACATAATTTTGTGTAAATTTAATCGATTTTTGCTAGTTATTTGCAGCTCATAATAAGAACTCATTATTCATTATGTTTAAATACTTTGATAAGAAGCTATATCATGGTCGAACAGCAGACTTAAGTGAAGTGACGATATAAGCAAATTATGTAAAGGTCATTGAAATCACATTTAAGCTACGAAATTTACATTAATTAATGTATTTGTTTTTCTTATGATTAAATTTCAAGCTGTGTCTTAGATAATTAACTAAATATATTCTGTCTAGATTATCAGCCAGAGTTCCCGATAGTGATGGAGAAGATGATGGACCAAAGAGGACTAGAATGTCTTCAGCAGTCTCCAGGGAACTTCCCACTAGGGCTGCTGTCCTCCGAGCCCAGGGTGATGATGAACAAGCTAGGACTAGGAATAGAAGAATATTTGGTTCTCTACTTGGAACATTACAAAAGTTTAAGCAAGAAGAAATTGTGTTACAAACTAAGGTGTGTGCTTTAGTTTTTTTAAAAATCTTGATTTTACCTGTGGCCACAAAACATCAAACGAAAATATTTTAGAGTATACAATGTGTAATGTCAACTCAAATACTATCAAGACATTGTGTGTGTGTAATTTTTGTTTTTCTAAGGTTGTATAATGTCTTAATTTTGAAATTACTTCAACAGGAAGAAAAAAAAGCTCAAGTTGAAAGAAAGATTGAAGAGCAAGCACGACTGGAAAAAGAAAGGGAACAAAAAGAAAGAAAAACATTATTTGCGGAAAGAGAACATAAAAAAGCCACCATAAAGGCTTTAGAGGCCAAAATGGGGCGAGTCCAGGAGTTCGAGAAGTGGGAAGCCTCACAGCAGTGCCTGAGTAACTTCATATTGACGAAAGCTAAGCCCCAATTGTACTGGATCCCTAAGAAAATGTCGGAAAAGTCTGAAGAAAAGCTGGTTACCACCAGGAAGGTTCATGAGAGTAAGTTGTAGTTGTGTGTGCTATTTCTTGCATAGTAAGGTAGCCAATATCCATATATTGAAAATGTTAACTTTCAACCAATTTAATAACACTTATTACTAACCCTCTCTGAGTTTAATGTGCAGAGTTTAAAAGCACAAACAAACAGATAAAACAATACATAAAAAAGTGAAAATCATTGTTTTGGGTTTATATAAATCTTCTATATACAGATTGATTAGTTGCAATTTTATTGTATGTATAAATGTTCATTTTACCACTCTGGTATGGTCATTGAGTATAACATGGAGGACTAAGTGTCTTAACATGGGGTTCCATCCGCCCATTTTGCAATACACATCATAGAGAACAAATAACTGAGTTTTGAACAAAAAAATAATAACCAAAACAAAATCCTCAGAATACATGACAAAAAAACGCGAAGAGCTGCAAGAGGAGCTAGTGCGGATAGAGCAACGTTGTCGACGGCCACGACCCCCGCCCCGCGATCAGCAACACAACCCCCGCACCGCGGACGTCGCGGGGGCCGGGGAAGCGGCCGAGGGGGAGGGCGTGGATGGGGGCAGGCGGAGGGACAAGTTTGCAATGGAGGCAGACCATAAGGAAGGGGACGATAGTGATGGCGATGCTGATGGTGATGATGACAGGGCCATGCATGATCATAGCAAAGGTAAGTTAACTGTCTACTGTCTCTTAGGTTGAGGTTATATAATAAGCAAATTAAATATTGTGACGTTTTTTGTGCTCTCTTTATATTTTTTTATCTTAGTTTGGTTCATTGAGGCCATTGTGGCGTAGGGACAGAAGAGAGTGTAACGCAACGGTGTGTGTCATTTTTTTGCTCTGCACCAAGACAAACGCCCGGCGTTGAATTCCGTCTCTAATAACTCGGAGACTAAAGTGGGGAATGAAGTGTCTTAACACTAGGATTCGTCGGTTTATTTATTTTTAATTAATCTGAATGATTGTTACTCCACAAGTGTTGTAAATTACGTACAATTTTAAGATGTAGCAACTGTTGACATTTTGACACTTATTTCTACAGCATGATATATTTATCCTAAGATGTTTGGTATCCCATGAATTTTCAACAGCAGTTACAAAACCTAAATATATATTCATCTAACAATTAAATTTATTTCAAAAGTTTCAGAGTGTGATGACATTAAAATAGACACTAGTACAGAACACACAGCTGATGAAAAAATATTAGTGTTGGAGAGTGTAGACACTAAAGATACTGTCCAACAGAAAGTTGAAGCAAATGGAGACCATTCCTAACAGGTTCACTATAATTATATAATATGACACTTGAGATTATTATCTTAGATAAATATGTATGTTAACTTTTTATTGTATTTTAGATTACATCTTTATTTAGATATAAATGTTTAAAAAATGAATAAGTAAATTCTGTGTGAAATGTATAATACATAAAAAAAATGTTTACATTATTTGTATAAGAGATATTCAAAATTCAAAATATTCTTTATTCAAATAGGCAATTATTATAAGCACTTTTGAATCGTTGAATGAACATATGAAGAAAAAGCTACCACCGGTTCAGAAGGCAAGGCAAGAAACTCAACAGTTGCTCTTTTCAAAATGAATGGTACAATCTATTACATTAGCTATTATATAAAATATGTATGTATTATATATACATGATTGCTGTATTCAGTCAAAATCTTATTCACAAATACATAAGTATTATATTGTTGATGCTGAAAGTAACTGTAGTAAGTAAGGCACCAAAGTAAGCCTTGTTTACTAGGGTGCAAGGGTTAAACAAACCCCAGCACACAAGGCAACTTGTGATAAGTAAGTTTTCAATTCTGTTGTTATTTTCAACCTGCATGGACTGTAAGTTTTATACTTTGAGTGATTGGATGATTTCTGGTTACTGCAACAAATTCAAACTGTAAAATGTTCTTTATAATAACATTTTCATTACTAAAAGATTACTTAGTAAAATTCTATATTTCTGTCTCTGATATGGAAGTTTATTTTTATATATATTATTCTACTAAAGACTTTGAAAATTTTAATATATTATACAAAAAGTAGGAATACTCTATCTGCACATGTTAGATATCAATAGATATAGCAAAGCCATTACAAAATAGTGCCTTTATAAAACACCATTATATCTATTAATATTAGCATTAACATTTATACATAAATTCAATAATATTTATTATATGACAGTTGTCCCATTGAACATACCTTTATGTAACATAAAAAGAGTACTATTAGTCCAATATGTAATTAAGACAGTATGCCTACTCACTAACTTGAAAGTGGGGCCCTCTCAGAGGTAGTGCCAAATGTCGGTATATCTCAATGACGATGACCTCCCACAACCCCTGTGTTGCTAGTCCTTAAGATGCAGATAGACAACATATGCAGCGTTGTATCAGCCCAGATAATTCTTTCTTTCCATTGTATTCAAATTTAAACATCTCAAGTGTCATTTTTATTGTGATTTTTGTACTTGGTTTTGCCAGGTGATAAAAAACCTTTATAATATATGTATGTAAATATATAGCTCTTGAGCTTAGGTTAGTTTTTATATAAATATAATTATAATTTACTTATTTCATTTATAAAATTAAAATCATTTTCTTATTCAATGTCTGGCATTATATAAAAATCAAAATATTTTAGTTTCAAATGGATTTTTTCAAAAATATAAAGATTTCATTAGTATGTGTAAGTAAAGTACAAAGTATATGTAACATATTATATGTATGCTTGTAACTTTAAACGTAAAATTTCTACTTCAATCTTAGAAATAAATAAATTTAACAGAATTAGTTTTTTTTACCATCATGATATCAATTAAAACTAATAAGATTTAGGGTACAAAATATGAAAACAAAGAACTAAAGTTATAATTATTATTCATTCATTTGTATTTTTTTTTAATTAGACTATTACAGATATATTAATAGGCCAATGAAAGAAGAGACACATCTTTTCTCACCTATAATACAGACTTACTGATTACAGTATTGAATCTATATTTGTTAGATGTAAGTGTAAGTAAATACATACAAATAATTATAAGGTATTTAAAACATTATGATTTAGTAATATTTATAATATACATAAGGGAACTTAAATTAAATAGATATTGATAAATCTATTGATCTGGCAATGTCATAATATTTAATAGAATAAACTTTGTGCTGCAGACAAACAACATTCAGCAATTTTATGTTACATTACAATTATCTGTCTGTATTATAATTTAAATAAACAAAATATACAAATAGCACAACAAATAGTTTCATATTAAGCATAAGAAATTAGAGTAGAGTTTATTCGTGAGCAGGGGCACTGCAATCGTGACAGTTTGTGGGTTTGATCCCAGTTAAGGAAATAAAATATCTAATACTTTAATTTTTTCACTCTCTCGCATTGAGGCTATGCGCGGCGTTGACTTCAGTGTTTCAATATGAAATGTCTCTAGAATTTGGAAAGTGAAGAATGGAATAGTCTCAATGGGAACAGAGTGTCCTAATACTAGGTTCTCAGGTTCCCTCTGCCCACTCTGCTTTGTGCAGGGTACAGTGTGAAGCTAAAAAAATAAATAAAGCATAACAGATATATTTTATAATGTATGTTTCAATCTAATGTAAATATTCTGGAAGCAATGTCGTCCAACATCCAGTCCATGCCGTCTAGCAAGTTCTCCCCGGTCACGGCCGAGCAACGCACTATGCGCCAGTGGTGGGTTTTGATACTGTCCAATTCTAAAGCCTGGAAATAATAAAAAAAATATATATAAGTATTTTTAATATTTCCTTATGTTTTTTTTTTCATAAATTTATATAAGACACCAGCAGCCCACACGCGGCTTCGCCTGCATACTACCTATAACATTATTATTCAATCATGAAGAACTTGTGAACATTTTCTCAGAATTATGAAAATTCTGAGAAAATGTTTAGTGGTTGCACCACTACGCTAGCTTGCTGCTTGAGAGAATGTCGTTGGCAGCGAGCGCCCCCGCGCCTGTCGAACCTAGGCTCGCGGCCGTAAACAGAGCGTTGTATTATTTAAATTTTACATTTTCTCGAAAAGTATACGTCCAAATTACATACTATGTAACATTAAGTTTACCATAATAAAATTTCATTGGTGAAAGTTATATCACTTCACTCTTAAGTTTCAATATCCAAGTCAAATAAAAAAGAACAAATGCCTTATTGTGACTTATTTATAAGAGCTAGATATACAGTGTTGCAGACTTTTTATAGGACTAATAAAATAAAATATTTTTGTTATACAATGTACTGATATATATTTTTGCAGTACACACACTTAAAGCAATTTGATTGCATTCATTATTATTGTTATTCCGTTAATTAAGGCTAACTAAGACTTACACCGTAATGTTATGAGGAATGTAACTATCATACAAAACAAAAAAAAGTGAATAGTGAAACAAAGAGTATAACACTACATTTTAAACCAAATATCCAATAACTGTGGAGATCATTTAATTTAGAGCTTAACCACTAAAAATATCAGACTTAATTGTAGTTTCATAAAATTAAGGCCAAATTATCTTTGATATTTCCAAACAGTCTGATCGTTTGAATTGTTATAGAACTCTAAACAATGATTTTAAATTTTATTGTCAGTTTGTTGGTGTGTTTGTTCACACTAATATTAGAAACAGCTTAACCAATTAAATAATAAAATGTCCTTTTCACAATTGCATTCTAGCAAGTTTCACATAACAATTAGTGTTTATTTTATTTCAAGGGGTTCATAAATAAAACAATTACATCAATTTAAAGTATTTGTTTGAAAAAATTGCTACTTGATGAAAGAGCCCCTTTTATTGGAATACAACTGTATTATTGAACTGGCAGAATCTTTTATCCATCTGAACTGATTGTTTTGAGACTAATGTTAAAAGTAAAGGGGCAACCCCCTTTGGAGCAACATATAGAATTATATTTGAACATAAAAAATATTTGATCTCATAATTCTTGCGAGATTGACGCAAGAAATAAATGTGTTTGCCATGTACTCATACATAAGTATGTACCTACCGACACAAACAGATGTGAAATAATTAAATATATTTTTATTAAATATAACAATTTATGTGAGTGAAACCAAATAAATTCTGAAAAGACTTAAATTGCAGTTTATATAGGGTAGTATAACAGATAACCATATTAACAATATTTAAAAAAAAGCAATTAACACATTACATAATGAAGTATTCAATGTACCTCTCGAATTTCCTGTGATGTTAAAGCACCAGGTAAGTCTGATTTGTTAGCTAGAACCAGTAGAGTGGCTCCCGCTAACCTCTCCTCTCTTAACAAGGAGTGTAACTCTTTGGCACAATCAGCCAGGCGTCTTGCATCAGCACTGTCCACCACCCACGCTACACCATCTGTGCTTTCAAAGTAGTTCTTCCAATATGATCTAGAATCAGTAAACTTTGTTTTTCTTATTTTTTCAGGTTTCAAATACTATTTGTTTCAAAAAACTGAACCAGAGTAATTAAAAAACTTTAAAACTGCACTTTTCGTTAACATTCTACCATGGTTCAAATATTTAATTAATTGTTTCTCAAGTCTATTAACAAAATTTTATATTTTTAAAAGTTTTGTAAACAGATGGTCAAAGGCTACAGTTAGCAACTTTTATAGAAAATTTTGAAATTTTTTTAAAAATGAAATAATTACCTCAATGATTTTTGTCCTCCGACGTCCCATATATTCAGCTTATAGCCACGATGTTCTAATGTTTTAATATTAAAGCCAAGCGTTGGTGAAATCGTATCTATTGGTTCACCATTGAAGCGCTTCAGAATTGTTGTTTTACCAGCGTTGTCCAAGCCTCTGTTTTGGATCGCTTAGGAAATTATTTCTTATCTTAAAATTAAATCTAGTGCGGAAAATTTACTAAGAATATGAAAAACTATGAGTCGACAGTACAACCAGGGTATGGACGTTAAGATAATATTATAAAAGGATACAACATAAGAATACGCATTTCTTTTTCTTTTTGTCGTAATTTCTTCAAAATAGTTAAGAATCCCATTATTATTTGTCTCAATTTACACAATTAGCAGCATTGTAAATAAGAAACACAAAGTATGACAAATTTATATTGTCAACTTGACAAAGGTTGCGTTCGGTTAGTTTAAGGCAATGAATCTCTTCAGAGTATGAAGTTTAAAATGCAATGAATAAACCAAATTAAAACAATAGAAATAAAAATGTAATCACAAAATAATGTGTATAGTGTACAATATAATACTGATCTATTTAAGTTAATATTGTTATTTAGATTTAAAACATTTATAAATGCTGCAAATAATATCTTTAAAATTAATTTATTTTTATAGTCAACAAAAGTTTATTTTTCTCTTTTGTCTACCAATTTATATAAATATCAAATTGTTTCAGCGTGAAATTATATTAACTTTTCATTTTAGAAATTATAATTCAGATAACATTTAAAAAAATAAAATATATACCATAAGCAAGACAATATTTTCATAAGAATCCAATACCACATCCAATAGGAGTGAATTAGCAATCATAGACAACATAAATCTATCCATGGCGGAGCTCGTCGCTGTCAAGTCTCTATTTCTATCTGAATTATGAAGCATCTTCAATGATTGTTGGTGGATTAACGCAGAGGGAGTGATAGTGCGGCGGAGCGGCGCGGCGTTGGGGACTCGCTGTGCTGGTGCGGTGGTCGGCGGCGCCATGTTCAGCGGCACGGTGCGCGTGCGGGTGTGCGAGGCGACGGGCCTGCGGCCGACCGACTTTCAGAAACGGCACAACATGACCTTCGGGAAACCAGGTGAGTCCTGCGACGCACCCTGCGACCACGACCGCGTCCGTATCTTCCCATTATTTATGCACACAAACGCATTTCAATCAGTGTTGGTGTAGTGCGAACAAATTTTGCGCATAAAATAGGCGTTGAATGTTTACCAAAATGGGTGTTGGTATTATTTGTAAATACGCGATACGTTCCAGACGACCAGCCGATAGACCCGTACGTCTCGATCGACGCCGACGAGCATCACCTGGACAAGTCGAGCACCAAACCCAAGACCTTCGACCCCGTGTGGAACGAGTCTTTTACACATGAAGTGCACAACGTTTCCAGGTATGTCCCTTGCTAGAGTCGTACCTCTGACATTGATGTATCATGCTATTTTTGATATATTTAAATGTTGTAGCTTGGGCATCACTGTGTTCCATGATGCTGCAATTCCTCCTGATGATTTTGTTGCAAACTGCACTATTCCCTTTGAAGATCTTATGCATCGCGACAAAGATGCCACAGATTTTTGGGTAAGTTTCACAATCACAATTTAATTGTCATTTATCCAACAATTGTGAAATATTTCAAGATTTGGCTTTTCTTATCTAATCTTTGCAGTATTATAAATAGTTATAAAAGTAGTAATATTTTACAAATTGTTTGTTTATTTTGATTTGATTGATAATTTTGAGTGGCTTTATCTGTGCCATTGAATTTGAAATAATCCCAGTTAAAATTAAATAAATGTTTATAAGTTGAATCTGAAATATGAGCATTTGCAAGAAGTATGAATTTGTCATGCCCAGCATCCTGTTTGCATCACAGTGACCTCATCTCAATAATATTGTCTTATGTGCCTGGATTGGATTCAATGAAAGTATTTTCCTGTTGTGACTGAAAATTTATTTAGTTTGTTATTGTTTTAATTATCAATAATTTTTAATCCTTTTTGTATAATAATGTATTTTTTTTAGAAGTTAATTAACTAGGCTTTGCTACAATAATGAAAATTAATGAAAGTTTTTAGAAAGGAAATTAAAAAGATGAATTTAAATTATTGTTATTAAACTAGAACAGTACAGAATTTATATTTAAAAATAAATTTTTTGAATATTAAGGCAAGATAGTTTTATTAAAAAGTTATTAAAGCAATAAAAAAAATATCTATCTGTTAATGGCCTTGACATACTTTAGATTTTCCTGACCTAAAATAATAACTGTTGTACAAGTGTCACTTACTGTGTGCGTTTGCAGGTGGATCTAGAACCTCAAGGGAAGTTACATCTCAAGATAGATTTGCAATGGAATTCTCAAGGTATTTTGTATTGTCTAAGTTATTATTAATATAGTTTTTATAGTTCCATATGTATATATTGTGCGTAGGGTGAAACCATAATTCTTTATTTATAGATTGCAATTTATTAATATTTTTATTGCTCTGAAAAATTTGGGCGAAAGTGGGGAACGGGGTGTCTAAACACTAAGTTCCCTCTGCCTACCCTGTGGTGTGCAGGGTACAGCGTAAAACTGATTTGATTTGATTTTACAATATACTTTTTTTTGTATTATTCAGTTTTATGCAATCAGAACTTTTACTTCTAGCAGATGTGATGAGGGTGTTTTAATTGCTTTTTGAGTGTGTCCTCCAGTGAAGAAATGTTCTCCTATCTTAGGAACTTAAGATGTTTTTTCTTTTAAGTTGTTTTTGTTAAGTAGGCGTCATTAGTGGTGCAGCAAGTTCATTAGGGTAGGTCTCCAGCCTTCCCTCAGCTCCTGTATATTTATCTGTAACCAACATGGTTTCTTCCTTTATGGTGTTCATTTGTAATTCCTTATGTATTTCAGCATTGGTTTTGCTCTATCTGTGTGTGGCAAAATAGTTTAATTTACTTTGCATGGGAGAACAGTCGCTTTTTCTCACGACGAAGGTGACGTGTACAGATTTTCAAATTCAGTTTAGGCATAAGAATACATTGTATGGTCCCCGTTGTAGCATCTTAGAAGCCATCACAGAGCCAAGTGTGCCAGTGTTAGCCAAGATTGCCGTGTAATCGGCGTATATTGTAATAGCTACGCCATTTGTTAAATGTCTATTGTGTAGTGTGTACAGCACTGGGCCCAACACTGATCCCTTAGGAACTGGAGCTTTCATTTCTAAGAGCTCAGAAGTAGCTCGCACTTGACACAATCAGGAGATAAGACTTCATCAATTCCACGTAGCTGTGGGGAAGGCAGGTCATAATTTTGTAAAGTAGGTCCCTGTGCCACACCCTATCAAATGCTTGGTGTACATCCAGAAATGCTGAGGAGCAGTACTCTTTTTCTTATCCTGTCACACACTCTGTGCAGACTCGGTCTCGGTAGAGTGCCGAAACCTGAACCCAAACTGACTGATATCTGTGGTCGCAGACAGACGGTGGGCCACGTACGGTGTATTTTTGGCTGATTCGTTCCGTACCCATTAGAGAAACGCCTTTGAGTGGCTCCGTCGCTCGTTGCATATAAACCGTCAGTAGGCAGCTACAGCATAATTCTCTTTGTTGGCGTCGCAGAAAACATAGCTTTGATGGTTTCCGTCTATCTTGTGCCCATAATGTTTGAGAAGACGAATTTCCTTTATTATTTCCTCTTAGATCATTGTGCCTTTCTTCAAATAGAGTTCCTTCTCCGAAGGATAATGGTTTATTCTTTCCTATACGTTATCTCTACTGTCGTCTACTAAACTGAGGCGTCAAAAACAGACATTACTACTCCCAGCCTCTCTTGTCGTTGGTGCCCTGCCTTCTTCATATCTGGAGGTACACGAGGCATTTCAATTTTAAATGCCATCTCTTCACTTTGTGATAGCCATTCTAACCCTAGTGTATATTTATAGGGATTGCATTCGCTCGTATTTTCTTGTGCGCTTATGTGTCTCGTTTATCTCCGTACTACTCGTCGTTGTGACTTGCAGTGAGCGTGCCGGGCGCGGGCGCAGGCGCAGGCGGCGGCGGGGGAGGCGGGGCGCGGGCGGCGCGCGGGCGCGAGTTCAAGGAGGGTGCAGGGTTCGCGCGACGGCGCGGCGCCATGCGGCGACGCGTGCACCAGGTCAACGGACACAAGTTCATGGCCACTTTCCTGCGACAGCCCACCTTCTGCAGCCACTGCAGGGAGTTCATATGGTACTGTACCAGACAACCTATGAAAGAACACTTGTCACAACTCTAAACTCACCATGACCACATATAAACAAACCCTAGTAGTAAAATCACAAAATATTCTTATAATATAAAAACCAATGAATTTAAGAATGAGATAACCACAGTTTCTATGCATTTACAATAAGTGACAGTGGGGAATATTACTTAAAATTTCTTGTTTTTGACATTTCAGGCATAGATTCTAGTGAATGAATTCATCAAGTACAAAACAAAATTCTTTAACATTTAATACAATTGAATGAAATTGCTTAATAATACCTTTTCCACACAACCTCATACTAAATATTGTAGATGCAATTAATACGTATGTACTGATTTTTTGAAACATAATTATATGTTGCAACAGGGGCATCGGTAAACAAGGATACCAGTGTCAGGGTAAGTGTTTTAAATATTTTCAATTTTTATTTTGAACATGTAGAATTTTAAACGTTAAATAAGTTCCGTTTTAAATAATGAAAATAAATAAAATGAATAAAACTTTTTACTATTTAAAATGGAAGCATTTACCATTCTCAGTCATAATCGACTTTTTTTAAATTGTGAAACATACTGAGAATGTTTTGATTTAAGTGTTTTGAATAAAAATAAATAAAAATTGATTAATCTGTTTCTAAACTATGTTAAAGCTATAACATTATCTTATATATTAAAAAAAAATTATTTTAAATATTTTATAATTAATATATGTATGCGTGTGTGCGCAGTGTGCACGTGCGTGGTGCACAAGCGGTGCCACTCGTCCGTGGTCACCAAGTGCCCCGGCATGAAGGAGGAGGTCAGTCATGTCTTATTTCCCTTCGTTTAGCTTTAGCTTAATACGGTACAGTGTTCTATTGTAAATGTGGTTATTGTGGATACAATTCCCACTCGGGACAAGAAATTAGGTACATTTTCCCTGCTCTAGTAGTAAGACAAAATGCCACTCAACAGGCGATGTCTTAAAAATTAAGTAGTGGGGTCAGATTGTCTTAACACTGGGTTCCTTCTGCCTGTACTCCGTACATAGTAGGGTAGGCAGAGAGCATCTGGGGAGCTAGCGTTACACAGTGGGTGGTGGTTGTGGTTGCAGCAAGAGGGCGGCGCGGGCGTGGTGGCGGGCGGGCAGCGCTTCAACGTGAACGTGCCGCACCGTTTCGTGGTGCACTCCTACAAGCGGTTCACCTTCTGCGACCACTGTGGCTCGCTGCTCTACGGGCTTATTAAGCAGGGTCTGCAGTGCGAGGGTACGCGTTTATTGTTCTTTCAATATGTGTATATTTAAAAAAAAGTTTTGATGTTTCGATACTTTTTTCACAAAAATATGGGTCCTTTGGATATTTTCATCTCCCGAGATAAAATATTTTACTTTGATAATACAAGATTTCTTCGAATTCTTTTCCTTGCCACTTTGATCGCCTTGTACGATCACTACGTGGACGGCCAGATCTTGTTCTGTCACAAAAAGATTTTCATTATGAATACCGAGGGCTGACCGGGACTTTATCAGTGGTGAAATTGGCTCTAAGTACAATAAAGCTTAAAATTGAAACTATTGTTGTGTTCTTTATTATAAATAACATTATATGTGTAGTGTGCTCCATGAACGTGCACAAGCGGTGCCAAAAAAATGTGGCCAACAACTGTGGCATCAACACCAAGATGATGGCCGAGATACTCA
Organism: Heliconius cydno galanthus; assembly: GCA_036379175.1. Classification (NCBI taxonomy): domain Eukaryota; kingdom Metazoa; phylum Arthropoda; class Insecta; order Lepidoptera; family Nymphalidae; genus Heliconius; species Heliconius cydno. Next base: position 127,734 of record JAKRZM010000815.1, on the reverse strand, counting down.
ACCAGATGGGCATCTCACCAGACAAGAACCCACGACCAAGGGCATCTAAGGTAATATGGAAATGACTAAATTATATTGCCTGTACCTTCATCATTCAAAAGTGAAAACAATATAGCTAAAGTTATATTATAAAAATGTAATTAGAGTTCCAAAGTATGATTATAATACTTATATAATCGGCGTGAGTGCAGAATCTTGTAACTTATTTTTTTACAATTTCTTTTGTTGTGAAAATGATTGAGTGATGTAATGATATGAATAACTGTTGAGTTTCTTGCTGGCTCTTCTCAGCAGAACAGAACCGGTGGTAGCTTTCAAAAGTACTTGTAATAGTTTATTTGATAAAAAATATTTTGAATTTGATAATTAAGCTTTTAAAGCACGCTGGGTTGCAAAACCAGTACAATCCCCCAACTTTTTAAACGTAGTTTTTACTGTCTACTATAAAAACGTATTTTTGCATTTATAAGGTATTTCTTAAATAATTTATTTCTCCGAGTGGGAATTCAACCAACAACCTGTCGCGCTTACAGTCGCAAACTTGCCCCCTGCGCGACGACTGGCCCTCACAATAACAAAATAAAGAAGCTTAAATTGTTTTAAAAAAAGTGAAATGATTAGAAAATGAAAGTTGAAAGTGATTAAAAAATAAATATGCATAAAAATTATGATCATTGAAATCTCTTTTACAATTATATTTTTAAAACTAGCGGCTTACTCGCGGCTTTGCCCGCAAACAAGGTGGTGGTAGCGGTGGTAGAAGTTATAGGTTCAAATCTCGCTACATTATTTTTTATGTTTTCTAAAAAAAGTATAAACATACGTTTGTTTATGTAGTATCTGAACACGCCGCTGCTGGAGGGTACCCCGGAGCTGTCGGACGACAAGGATGACAAAAACGAAGACAAATGTATGTGTCCCCTACCTAGTACTAGTTATGTGTAGTGTAGTATATAAACCTTTTTGTAGGCTCGTATTTATTATGAGTAGCGTATTCGTTTATATTTTAATGTCTTATACAGAGTGGAAGTGTCAGCGCTCCTTTTACGGGAACAGCATATAGGGTAAAATATTTTAAACCTAAAGAAATTAATCAAGGTACCTCAGCAGTTTAGACGTAGGATTGTTTTCATTTCACGATGTTTATCCATACCTGTATTTTGTGTGAGGCGGTTACGCATAGATACCGTTATTTAACGCATACTACAAAAATATTACTAAAGGTTAAACAACTTTGAACTTTGTCGCAATCCTGTGTGCGGCGGTGTCCCTGCGGATAGGATAATGTCTGCGTGACAAATGGCGTTTTATTGTACATCGATAATTTTATTATTTATTTATGTTTGAAAAAGTAACTTTTCATTGTATTAGGCTTTTATAGAGTAATTAAAACTGTGGCCTCATTTAAAGTGGTGCTGACAAAAACACTCTGTATATTGCACTTAGGTTTTCTGTATTAAAATTTGAATCTTTAATATCAAGCTGTAGTATTTTTTTATAAATCTTGTAAGACTTCTTTTATTTAGCTTTACACTACATTTCGCGCATAATAGGCAGAGGTAATCTGGGAGGTAACCTAGTGTTAATACACTCTGTTTCCGTTAACAGACTTCCGTTGCCCACCTATAATAAAATAAATAACATAAGTTAGTATAGTGTTTGGATAATGATCAATGGGAAAAGATTCAATATCTGCTAGGTTCCAATTTGAATACAGATTTGAGTAAGTAGTGTGTAGCTTTATTTATATTATGCCATATATTCACCCGCTTCATGTTTCGTATATTTTGAGTGTATATTATTATTTGAAAATATTTGTTTGTGTTTATTAAATTTTAAACAGAAGTTTCTGTTTCATTTTTAATTTTACTCTTTTTATTTTAATAGTTCTGTGTGTGTGTGTGAAGATTTTGTTTTTGTTTGTTTCTACATTCTGCTAGTACATATAATTCTTGTAAACAAAAAAGTCCAGAATAAAAAGATTAGGGAAACTAAGTTAAATTAAAAATTCCATGTAAAAGTCTATAAATATACATAGAACTGATTACTGAGTTACATGTATATATCTCACAATTCATTAAAATTTTATTGACACACTCAACAAGTCTATGAGTAAGAATAAATTTCTTTCTGAATCAGCTCCTTACATTCCAAATGTACTCGTATATAAAGGAATGAAACTCAATTTTTCATCTATTGTAAATATAGATTAAGAAATAAATTACAGTAGTACAATGATAACACAACATACTCGTACATAGATACGTTATAATACAAGAAATGAAAAACAAGACAGTTAATAATTAATATTAATAATGTAAATTGTGATTAGTGATCGAGTTCGAAGGGGATGATGCCATAACGGGGGGTGGGGGAGCCCCCTACAGCCCCCAGTGGGCGGAGCTTCAGGACATATTCACTTGTTATGAAGGTTTTTTTATGTTGTCTCATACATACATGCTTCGGTGTTGGGGTGTTGCTTGTGTTTTGTGTTGTGTGTGGGTTTGTTAGCAATTATATTGATGTTTTGGTTGGCAATATAGTTTTTTTGGAAATATTTTTTATATAGGAATGAAATAATATAAGTTGATATTATTTTATATATATGATATTATTTTGTTATTAGCATGAGGAATGTAGTTTTATTTATTTATTTATACTTTATTGTACACCACAAACAGAAAGAAAAAAGTTACAATTAAAGAATTACTAATAAATTATTAATAAAAAATACTTTTTAACTTTACTTTTTCTTTAATAAATATTATTATTTGTTCTTTAATTTTTAATAATCATATATAAAAGAAATTATCGTTTTCATGCCTCAATGTGTAATGCTATAAATATAAAGCATATGCATTTTTTGCTTGTTTGTTTGCCTGTTTGTATATTTATAATGTGCTCGTTTAGGTACGAAGACGCCGTGGCGATCGCACTGGGACGACCTGCAGGATATATTTGGTTACCAAGGTTCATTTATGTTTATTTTTTTATAATTTCATTCTTTTATCTTTTTTATTATGTGGATTATTTTAATATACTTTCAATAGTTAGTGAATTCCATTTAAATTATTTTGTTGGTTATAGATTAAATTTGATTGTTTTATTTGTTTTCGGGTGCGCGGTGCAGGCGGCGCGGAAGGCGGCGGCGGGCACAAGCCGGCGCTGGAGGACTTCACCTTCCTCAAGGTGCTGGGCAAGGGCTCTTTCGGCAAAGTAATGCTGGCGGAGCGCCGCGGCACCGACGAGGTGTTCGCGGTGAAGGTGCTGAAGAAGGACGCCATCGTGCAGGACGACGATGTAGAGTGCACGCTGACGGAGCGCCGCGTGCTGGCGCTGGCGGCGCGCCACCCCTTCCTCACGGCGCTGCACTGCGCCTTCCAGACGCCCGAGCGCCTGTTCTTCGTCATGGAGTATGTGGAGGGCGGCGACCTCATGTTCCAGATACAGCGCGCACGCAAATTCGATGAGCCGCGCGCGCGCTTCTACGCCGCCGAGGTCACCCTCGCGCTCACCTTCTTGCACGCGCACGGCGTCGTGTACCGCGACCTCAAGCTGGACAATATTCTGCTGGACGCCGACGGCCATTGCAAGCTGGCCGACTTTGGCATGTGCAAGGAGGGCATCCTTGACGGCGCTACCACGGCCACCTTCTGCGGCACGCCCGACTACATCGCGCCCGAGATCCTGCAGGAGCTGGAGTATGGTCCGTCCGTCGACTGGTGGGCGCTGGGCGTGCTGCTGTACGAAATGCTGGCCGGGCAGCCGCCCTTTGAGGCGGACAACGAGGACGAGCTGTTCGAGTCCATCTTACACGACGACGTGCTGTACCCGGTGTGGCTGAGCCGGGAGGCGGTGGGCATCCTGAAGGGGTTCATGACGAAGGCCCCGGCGCGGCGCCTGGGGGTGTCCGGGGGATCGCAGGGCATTCGCGCGCACGCCTTCTTCCGCGACGTGGATTGGGACGCACTGCAGGCGCGCCGCGTGCGCCCGCCCTTCCGCCCCAAGGTGGTGAGTGCACTTACTACTTCTTAATATATATTTTTTTACTGAGAACCATGTGTAATATTCCCTAACTGTCGCAACGGGTCATTTTCGTTCTCTATTTTAATTTGTAATTCTTGTAACAATGATTTCTGTTTACTGAGTGAATGTAATTGTATCGTATACAGAAGTCGCGTCGAGAGGCGGCCAACTTCGACGCGGAGTTCACGAAGGAGGAGCCGTGCCTCACGCCTGTGCCGCCCGACGTCCTGCGCGCCATTAACCAGGTACCCTACTCTATACATCATACAAACTCTTCTTCTTTCTGCCTTCCTTCTCAGACTACTCCACTCTGCGCGGTGTTTAGCGTCCTCGGTGGTTGGAACATTGGCTCTCATATCCTGCATCACGACGACCAACCAGCGCTTTCTTGGGCGTCCGGGAGGTCTCATTCCAGGGACTGATATAGCAAGGCAATTGCATCCGACATAGTCACCGCGGCCGGCGCGAAACGTGGCTAATCCATCTCAGGCGACGCTCTTGGAGCTTATCCGCTACGTCCAAGATGAATCCTTTCGAATGAATGTCTTACGTATGCGTATACATCATTCAAACTATCAACTTTCATGTTTATAAACTTTTCTAAATATTGCAATTATACCAATATAGTTAAATAATAAACATTTTATAAACCATTTTTATCATTTGTTATTCCAGGAGGAATTCAAAGGGTTCTCGTTCGTGAACAAGGACTTCAACCCGGCGCCGCCTCAGCCGTGAGCGCCTCCACCTCACCACCTGGATCTTATTACCGATATTACTCATATTACCGCGGTAATACCAACACTTCTACACTTCTGTTAATTGACTACTACGTTACGCCCGATGAGGCCATAAGTATATATACAGTGTAAACTCCATATAACGTCACTAAGGGTTCTCGTTACATAGGGAGATGATAAGATCAATATTATTTTTTATTATCGTATTATTTTTTAATTAAGTATAACATTTGTAAGTAACAAATATTATAAATAGTAATTATTTCGCTTTCTAAATATAATTTCTAATTTTTGTGTGACGTATTTTGCTGCACAATTGTTTAATGTATGTATTTGTACACTTATTTAATTCATGTGTTGGTAAGTGAGTAAGTGCTAGAAAATATCATATAAAAACGCACACATTAGAAATAATGAGATGTTGTACTTATTGAGTGGATCATTGTGTGGGGAAATATACAAAAAAAATATCAAAGACTAGTAAATCCTACACTTCAGGGAGATTGACGTCAAATGAAGGATGATTGGAAAGATGTTATATAGGGTTTACACTGTATATACTTAATTGTATGAAAACATTCTCGCTGATATCTTAGCATTTTGAATATTCTAGTCGTCCTTGTATTCTATATTTCTTTCGTAGAAATAAAAAAAGATTATTTTTTATTTTATAAATTCTAAGTATTAATTAAATAGCTATATGTAATGTGTCGGCTTAACGATTTGTTTCTATAGTGTTGGATACACGAGTATTATTCCTTTTTGGATGTCTGTCTGTAGCTTTATAGCGACATTGGTATTTATACATAGATACGTTAGCGTCATAGATTATGTAGCGATTTTAAAATAATTTCCTATAATTATCTCAAATATTATTTACTTATTATTTACGCTTTAAATATGTATTTTTCTTTATTATTCAGAAATTAACCTATGTAATTGTTATTTGTGTTATATTTGTATGTATGTTTATAAATACGAATGTTGTTCATCTTTCCTCATACAGTACCAGATAGAAATATATATTACAGTACGATCGACGAGTCGTGGCCGCTGCGCAAAGTTGATTTAGGATTTGGCTTACTTTTAGTTTATTCTCGATTTTCCTAAGTGAACAATGTGCAAGCGTTCAGAAAGTCTAAACGCAAACGAGACCATTGAACTCGCCTGTAATAAGATATTTGACGGTTTTTAATCAAATTTGAAACATTTGTAGTATAGTGTATTCACAATGATGATTCTCTAACGATGTAAGAGATGAGTTTAAAATTGAGTACCTTATTACACACAAACTGCTGATTTGTTAAATCTATAAGATGCTAACAGCCTCTGGCAACTTCTTGGATGTATCTTAAGAGGTGCGTCTTCGAATCCCGTTACGTTTAAAAAAGATCTGAGTATCGATCTGATTATATACCAAATATAGGAAAATTAAACAGAATTATCATTTATAGTAAAGAGAGGAAATTTAATCCTTGTCTGTAAACCCCACGCTGGTTGAGGTTGTTCTGATTAATACCTTTGTTAAGGTGCTTAACTCGTGTCGCCGTTGCGTATAGCTCAGTAGTCGGTTCCTAGACGAGGCGCGGTGGTAGTCGGTTGCTTCCGTTTTGATTGTCCAAACGTCACAAATCAAATATTAGTTTTTTAAAGTTTTATATTATTATCTTTTAAATATATATATTTCGTCATAATTTATGATCTTGGATATATTTATTCGTTTTTCTTATACGGTTAACATAAATGTAATGAAATATCGATTTTGCATAATAAAAGATAATAAACGCAAACAAAACACGACGACGGAAAAAGCGCCGGCTCATCGGTTTAGTTCCGCTTCTAGTCCGCGACAAGTACGACGCACAGTACGGATTCACGTCCGTCCCGGCAATATCCCACGACCTATGTTGTCTAACTGAAACTGCCTAACTAAATAATATGTGTGTCACTTGTAACTAGCTAAACTTATTATTATTGAATAATTTAGTTTACCAAATATACGCTAAGACTAGGGAGACTATTGGCGGCCATTTTGTAAACGCAACAAAATGGCCACCAAGCGACTAGGGTAGGTGCCGTTGTGGGATATTGACGGGATCATTTCAGTACAAATGTCGCTTACTTCTCATGAGATTATTATATTCATGTTGTGTATGTGTGTGTGTGGATTTTTTGAACTTACGTCTTTTTATGACACGTTGACTACTTAACGAAATGTATTATTATTTACTTTCGAACGTAATTCAAAAAATGCACACCAACAAGTTATATTTAATATGATTTACAACATTCGAGTCTCGATTGTTTTATTTATATATTTATTACGTCGTTAATCGAGTCGTGTTGACTCATTGCGTTTTTAGTATTATTTATAATTTACGAATCAATACCAAAGTTTATATATAAATAGATTATATTACGTAAGAGTACACTAGTTGCTAAGTGTATGCACCGATTATCGTAGGAGCTTCGAGAACAAATCTGTATTGAGTTGTTCAAAACAATCATTATGAGATATATTTATTTTCGATTTTTATTACTTTACACGAAAATCGATTCGACTAGTCAACTGTCGTACGATAGTCGGAGTGTAGGGAATTAATATTTCGTTCAATATATACGTTGAATAAAAAATTAAGCCACAAATGTAATGCTTTATGTAGTTGTTAGTGTTATAAAAATAAATTAATAAAATATTAAATATAATTAAAAATAAATCCGGCTAGCGACGTAAAAACTAAATGATCAATCCATCTTTAAAATAGATTTTTCTGTTGTATTTGTACTATTTATTAGGCAACAGTCAAACTTTTATGAATTTATAATTTGATAAGTCCAAAATCTATACCGCTAATATAAGTGAAGTCACCTAATATCACAACTGCAAGAATTTGGAGATGTTTTTTTATTTTTGAAATTAACAAATATTCTTAGCTAACCATTGAGTGTTTTGTTTAATATTTTTTGAGTATTTTAGTGTTATTTGTCTGTTGAGTCGTTTAGATAGTAGGTCTATGACATAGCCTAAGTCGGTTTAGATATTCCACAGATGAGAACTAATAATATAATAATAATAAATTATTTCAAATTATTCCTTTTAGCATTAATTGAATTAAATTGAATCTTCAGTTATCTAGTCTCACGCGGCCGATAATGAATGAATGAAATACGAACGGTTATTACTACTATTATCTGTGATAGATAACGCTATGTTTACATTGTTTCTTATATATCCGTTGTTTCTTAATAGAATGGCGTAAAGATTTAGATGAAATAGAAAGTTCTAGGGCCAGTGAGACTACAGTACGTCACCCAGTGTCACATTGCAATAGGTAATTCTAGTAATATATAGTAAATATGTATTAAAAAATACTTAGTTGATTATTTTTAATGCAATCATTCATTATAATAGTTACATAGACGGAAAGAGTAGTGATGTGACATTAAGTTTCTTCTGTTTGTGTGAGTATAAAATGCTTAGTGGTTACGTGTGTTAGATGTTGCGTGTCTGTGTGTGTACGTCACAGTAACAGAGAAATATATATATAAGATTTATATATTTACTCTTTATTAATTGTTTTATCACACAATAGTGCAATACTTACTAAATATAATTATTATCCATTTAAATTGATTTTGTGTAAGTTTAGAGTTTTAAAAGCTAATCCGTTTGCAACCGAACCGGTAACGTCACATCCATTCATTCGTTTTGCATATTTAATATTAGTTATTCTAAATTTAATGATTACTTCTCGCATAATAAATCTCAGTGCTTGAAAATTGTCGATATATTCGAATCATAGTTTTTCTATATTTTATATGACTATATATATATTTTTTGTTTTGTATTAAGAAATATTAGTATTATTTTAAGTAGAACAATCTTTGAGATCATTAGTTGAGTGAGCATAATTTATTCATTACAATAATACTATTCTAGCGTCCGAATGAAACTCGGTCCGATTTTTTATATTTTTTTTTACAAATTTACAATATTTTGTCGTATTTTGTACGAAAACGTATGCCACATTATATGTTTTGTAAAATATTTTATGCTTATTTTTCAAATAAGATTCTATTAATCTTTATTGCTATGTAATAATTGTTTTAAGAGTATTTTTTATTTATATTAGGCGATATTTTACCAAAATTATTATTGTAGTTATCGTTTAAGATTGTGGATTTTATATGAGATTGGATTTATTGTTATTTTTTGGACTTATTGTTATGTAAAGATTAAAACTTTTCATTGTATAAAAAATGTTTGTGCAATACAATCAAAGTGTAAGAAAACTATAGTAACAAGAGATTTATGTACAGAGATATATTTACATAGAGTGTGAAACACCCGCACAACTCTTAGGTTGTTTTTGCTACAATAATTAAGATTTGAATAGAATGACCTGCCTCGTTATTTTCTTCCACTTGACAGTAGTGTACAATTATATATATATATATATATCTAAATATCTAAAATATGATATGACTCTGAGTTAACAGGAAGTACCATGTAGCTTTTGATTTTTGATTCTTTTTTTTAGCTTTTAATTTGGACGGCTGTATTTTTTGATTGCGCAGGCTTAGAAGTTTATTTTTTTCCCACTTCCAAGATATGAGTATTATATAAATTTTAGTTTGATTCTAACGTGCAGGTCCAGGCGTTCCTGAGGAAAATGATCTTGACTGACGGACGGACAACAAAGTGATCCTATAAGGGTTCCGTTTTTTCTTTCGAGGTACGGAACCCTAAAAATATTGTTTATTATTTTAATGGGACTGCCGTGGTGCCCCAGCGGTACAGTAAACGCGACGTTTGTGAGTTCGATCCCCACTCGGAGAAATGATTTATTTTCATTTTCTCGCTCTGGTAGACAAAGCGCGGCGTTGAATTCCGCAACACAACATAAAATGTCTGCAAATTAACACTAAATTTATTCTGCCTATATTTATATATATTTGCGGAACGTACATCGTGCGTGGAGCTTAAAAGTTTTTTTTATTAATTTTAAATTTGAAAATTTACTCATTTACATAATTTTATATATTTTTCGAAAGTGTTGTTTTGGGAAAAGTACAAAATATCTAAAGCAACATTGCCGAGATTGTGCCAAATACTTCCTCAGAGTGTTTTCTACCTACTGCTTGTTTATACCTGACGTTGTTTGTTCTTTATAATTTGTCTAATTATCTAATGTATGAGATTATATTGTACTTGAAGCTTTAATGGAATTTTGTGTTTTTTTTATTATACATACTTTTTTAAGTAGAAATAATTTAATAGATTTTGTTTTATTGAATCTAAACTATGTTTGAATTATTAACATAATATTGTTGAAGAACTTTTTTCTTTAAATCTAAATATTCTAGTAATCCCACAAAGTCACTATCTCAGTAGAATACAAGAGGAATAGAGGCTCCAGTGACTAAAAAAATGTTAGTACTTAACTTTTTGAGGTTATAAGTTAAAACTAATGTTATCCTTTCGTGCCATAACATTGTGACATGTTCTGTTTGTGTTATGTATCTATGAATGTGTTTTTCTATAAAAACAGATGAAACTTGTTTTATTTTTATTAAGTTTAAAAATTATATATATTGCAAATATTATATGCTACCTTGCACGGGTCTTTTACCTAAGAATTTATTAATGATTCGCAGGTTCGAATCCTGTAGTAGGTTTTTTGTTTAATTACTTAAATATTTTTTTTGCAAATAGAAGCTTAAATGTTCTGTAAATTTATAGATTTTGCTTTTATAGTCAGTCCGAGTAGACAACCTATTTATATACAAAATAAGGGTCCGAATGTTACAATGACTATGTCGTACATTCTTTAGAATTTAATTTGTCTAAAATACAACCGACAGGTATAGGTCGACGGTCTAGTATGTTTTATTGGCTAAAATAAAAAGTGCGTTATTTGAAACTCTTTACAATACAAATTTAAATTAACGCTTACTTTTGATTTTAATGTTATTTTATGTATTCAGATATTTAAGGGGACTATTTTAAACCACGTTTTTATAATGTGTGAATACTGATCTGCGCAATTCTACAGAATGTACGACATATAGAAATTATGAGAAATTCTATTTGAGTTATAATTTTAAAAATCTCTACATAATACATATAATACGTACGTTGTGAAATGAAATGTGTATGTCTGTTGTTTTGTAATCAGTTTTTATTAAATGTTTATATGATAAATATATTTTATGCTTCAAAATGTAAGCCAAAGATGTTTGTTTGTACAGTTATTAGTCGGTCTTGCCACCGTTTGCCGCCATTCTACTACATGTATAGGATAATTCATGTTTTTTAATTATTATATATAACTATGTAATAAATATATAGATATATTGTTTGGTTACCGCCGCGCGAGGTCCCCTCGGAACCCACACCCACCTACCCACTACACACAGCTGGTAGAATCTCTGTTGTCTTGCAAGATGAAAAAATATATAACCCTTTATTTTATTATTCTTGTTGTCGGTTGTAAGACGAGTGCACCTCGCGCGTTATATTATAGTAATTGTATGTTGTGTTAATTAATTGTAGCTAACACGAGGACAGGGGGAGCGAAGGGGAAGTGGCGGGGGTTCATAGGGAATACCCCCTTTTTTCTACCCCCCCCTGTATATTTGTTGTTTGTTCACTGATCACACTAGGACACATTAGTTTGGTAAATTAATTATATATACATAATTATATATATATTATATAATATAGTTTTATGATGAAATAAAATATGTATATGTAATCCTACATGTCTATTAAATTGATGAAAATAGATTCGTATCGCGTCCATTTTTTCTGTATACGCTTTGGTAAGCGTTATTTATTTTTTATTATTTTGACTATTAATTTCGTGTTTGAGTGCATAATATGATAATTGTAGGTTCGAATCCTATTAAATAAATACTAAAATATTTTTTTGGACTTAACATTGATTTATCTAAATCAGTTCCGACTTCCACATTATAAGTTGTAAAATTTTGCGAGGGAACTAGAATAATAAGGCATAATCAAATTTTGTTTTTACCTCCTGACATTTTTAAAGATTATTTTTTATTTTATTTTTTCATTTTAAATGCACACCTACTACACTATTAATATATATATGAATATAATATAATTCATAAACCATATGTTATTATTATTTGAAATAATAAAAATAATCACATTTTAGGTTGTTTAAAATGTTGACTTTGTCATTTAGATGTTATTGGCACTTCGCCGTCTATTAACGAAAAATAACGCAATATTAGTATGAATTGAAACTTAAAATTACTAAACCGAAGCTTGCAAAGCTATAAAATAACCCTCTTCCTTTCCTGTTTCCTAACGCGCATGTCAACGTGCTCATTAAGGAAGTCCAAATACGCTATGGTAGGTGGACTGTGGTGGTGTAGAGGACAGGGGGATCTCAGTGTTACGACACTACATTCCCCAATGGCGTTACCGCTCATTATTCGAGACTTCATGTCGAGCCGACCCGTTACCAGAGCGATGTCGAGAAATTAATTCATTCTCTTCGATAGGAATTAAACCCACACCTTCAACTTCGCGTTTTCAGTAAGACACTCTTATATTTGTATTTCAGTTTCTGAATATTTCCGTGTTCCGCTATGAGCCTCCTTGTTTAAATATTGGTAACTCACGGTAAGTTAGTGTAGCGGTCTGGAGGTACGGCGGAGGCGGTCGGGGTCGGGTTAGTTACTTGTGGGGTTGCTTTACTTGTAGGTTCATGCTATATCCTGCACATAGAAGTGTGGTAGAAGGGACCTGGGATCCTAGTGTTATACAATCAACTCCAATCAAATCCACAGTGTATTCTAGATTTGCCACTTCCAAAATTTAAAATATCAGTAAAAAAAATTCTGACAAGTAAAGCTTATTACACTGTTCAAAAATACTTAGAGGACAAACATGTATAGAATTAATGTCTATTGAATGTAATGCAGGATAGCTGCCAACTAATGTAATAGAGTGTACCATTGATTTTGAAAAGAGCAACTGTTGAGTTTCTTGCCGGCTCTTCTCAGCAGAACTGCCTTCCGAACCGGTGGTAGCTTGTTCATATGTTCATTCGACGATTCAAAAGTGCTTATAATAATTGCCTATTTGTATAAAGAATATTTTGAATTTGAATAATCCTAGTGTTATATAAAAATAATACAATCTGTCTCCGATTTGCATCGAATATTAGGGCATTGCGTGTTGAGTTGGAGACTTCAACAGATCATACACATGAAATAAAAATAAATAATAATTCATTTCCCCAAAAGAGAGTCAAACCCACAAACGTCACGATTACAGTCACACGCTTGTGCCCTGAGCCACTACGGCCTTCGTTTCACAATCATTCCTAAATGCCATGTACAGCGGTCAGTTCAATTTTATTATGTGATCAAATATAATTCTCTACATTTTGTATACTCCGTGTCTCCACTCACAGATAAACAAAAGACAATAGACAAAAAAGATATAAGCTTTTAATGCGATTGTTAGCCCGACAAATAACTACTTTATAAAGTTTTAGTCGCGAAACGTCACCGGGACGTATAAAATATACATAATTTGTTCAATCAAATTAATGGAATAAATATTTTAAAAATATCAATATTTCAAATCATTTGTTAAAGAAAAGCACGTTTCTAAAAAAAGTTAACAAGTTCGGCGTCACTTTGTGTCATACATAAACTGGTGCAGTAAGCAACATTTATTGTCGTCGCTGATATATAGATCCAGGTAGGTAATGGTTCGGGGCTGCCGCAGTGACTCACTCATTGTTACGAGTCGCAGGTCGCAGGTCAACTATGCTCCTTCGTTCCGGTGCAGTCTGCAAGGCGGTGATCGATAATCTCATTCTTGTTAGTGGAATGGCCAAGATTACTTTAAATATAGTTAGGTGTTGGAAATAATTTTCCTACTCGGGGGATAGGAATAAATTGGCGTTAATAAATATTTTCTATATTATTATTTATTATTATAGAGTTAACAATATTGAGAAATTATTTGACATGTTTATTAGGCACTTTCTTAAAATTAAATAAACTGTAAAAATCTACTTCATCTATTATTTTATTAAAAAATAAAATAATACAACCCTAACCTAAAAATGAACAATAACATTTAATCGGCCCCCCATATCTAATTCTAGAGCAGACCGCAATCAATCTAATGCGATAACTCATCTAATATAATTCTATTCACTCTTGCCCCCGAGACTTCGCAAACATTTGTCGAAGAGCAACAAGTGAGCCCACTTCACCCACTTGTTGTGAACCCAAAATTAATGTATCACTTTCAAAAACTATTGTGTTTTAATCGCGCCAGACTGCCGCGAGCGAGCGCCCTAAAATATATTTGTATACACTTTTTATGGCGTCAGCTGCGCAAGTGTATTGTCTGTGCTTTGACACAAATAGGATTAAATTGTTTTTTAATCTGTTTCATTGCGCATCTATTTGCGCCATACGGCGTGCGCGCGGTTTTGGCGGGAAGCTAATAATAGTGTATATGTTGTAAATGTTTTATTATTATTATTATAGCTATTATATAGTTTTTGTAATTGTTTAGATTTTGAAATAATAGATGTAGAATTTTATATGTTATTTAGTTATAACATTATTATTATTAACGTGAAAATAATATCTACCTACAAGTAAGTGCCAAGAAATACTTATATTTAAATAAAGTTTAAAACAAAAAAAAATAGCTCGTTGAATGTTTTTAGTTCGTAATAAACATGCAGATAAAACTAATGTGACAGATAACAATACATAATGAATATACTAAACCACATCACTATAAACAAGCAGATCTATGTCTATTAAAATCTTTATTTATAATGTGCGTATCGCGGCGGCGCGGCGGCGCGGCGGCGGGGTGCGGAGGAGGGACACGAGCACAACAGACGCGATCAATCGGCCCCAATCCCCTCGTAAGTTAATCTTTCTATTCATTACACGTTATTGTATTTAATGGTGCGTCCACCGTGAAATCGCATCTAACGCTTCTCTCGTAAATTCGATTACGAAGTGTGCGGTGTTCCCGCTACCGTTAGATATCGAGATGCGATGGCGAGAACTCGACACTCGTGACCGATGCAGTCGTTTACATTTTCAACTGTATCGTAACTCTTTTACTTACAATGCTAAGAACAGCACTACTGACTATTTAGTGGCTAAGCTTGCTCTTTGGTAACAAGCTACATATACCTAGAACGCATTCCTATGTTTAGATTGTTGTACCATATAACTAATTAGCTGTTCTAATTGGCGACTGAAGTGGTGGAAGATAAATATAAGCTTAGGTTTCATTTGGTTATGTTATTTTGTAGGTAATATTTTTTATTTTATCTAATTTCCATTCATACAAAAGTGAATCCAGCCCTCAAAGAAGGTCATATTTACTTGAAAATTCGCTGATTGTGTGTAGAAACGAGAACAGATTTTTTGTGTGAAATATATGGTCCACAATGTGGGGGGGCATCGATATTTTGAGTAAAACAGAATACGCTGGTCGCTAGTTCATCACAATTTCCGATAAAAACCCATTTTAAGGCACACATAAATTACAGTGTATAGCGCCGCGATCACGAGACAGCCGCTTTACCGTTGGAGGTCACAAGTTCAAACCTATTCACTTGACTCGAGAACTTTATATTTCCTTAGCGTTTAGATGTCTATTCAGACGACAGGAACATGCACTTAATTAAGAAGAAAACGGAAATCTTTAAATGCATTGAACTAGAAATAGTAGGCATGCATCTAGAACATTTTGCTTTTTATGTATTCTATGGCTGTATACATCAAAGCAGGTAGAGAGTTAAATCACTTCGTTTTTCACTTTTCACCTATTTTCGAGACTCAATGCTGCGCTTTGTGTTATCACCGCAACGAGGAAATGAAAATAATGAATTCCCTCGAGTGATCATCAAAGCCAGAACCGTCGCGCATACACTCAGAGACTGTGCCACTGCGTTACAATGGAAAGATTATATAATTTCTAAAATGATAGTTTGGCCATCAGTTATTTTTATAATTCATACATAGAAGTATTTAAAATAAAGAGGAGTGTTGCGTGTCGAGTGGCGGTCAAAATAATTCACAACTTAATCAGATCCAAGTAACTAGCAGTTTGCAACTAAGCACCGTGCACCTTACGAGCAGGCAGGCACGGCCGGCAGTGCAGCCGATAGGGTCCCTCAGTAATGCTCTATATTATTGAATAGAAATGTACAAGTTTTAAGATTCTATAATTGTGAAATACTATTTGATTTTGTATTTAAAAAACCAAACAAGGTTTCATACAAAATCGAATAAATTGTTTAGAACGTAGCTTAGATACCTACCCTTTAAAGTAACATAATGTTAACTAATTACTAGGGGATGTAAAGTATAATAATATACCTACTTTATATTGTATATCGTCTTCTAAGTTCATACGCGAGCTCTTATTTCGATTCGTAACCTACCTAACGTACCTGCTTAGGAACAAAATCGTTAAAAGCTTTTTATATGCTTAAAAATATATTAATTATGGAATTTATTGTAGTATCTAATATAAGTTACTATACTACTTCAGTTCAATTACATAAACACGAACACTGGCAATCAGGCACTTACCAGATACCAGGTGCTCCCTTGATTAACGGGCAAAGATCGTCAGCAATAACTCGTCGTTCGGCGCAGTCACGATATTCGTTACCCCGAGCGGCAAGTACCGGTGACCGATAGGTGTGAAATGGAAGTACAAGGGGTATTGCCTGCAGTCCTCTGATGCACCGATACTACATACGTTTTCATGTCACACGCGAGCTCGCTGACCCGCAGTCGAGCTGATAAATCGAGCCGCTTATGAATGTTACACTTAGCGAAGTGAATATAATGAGGAAACGAATACAAAACGTATAGGTACTTTACTGTTAATGAATGCGAGTGAAACCTACGAGTTTATAACAGACTAGAAAACATAGAATAAAATCCATATTACAGCTAATTTATAAAAAATGGCATAATTCCGTCTTTTTAAATTAGATTAATTATATGTTTTTGATATTTAACGTACTTAGCATTTGTCTTGAGAGTAAACATTTTCTTCAAATTCACTCAATTTAAATTCAATATGAATGTGCAGTGCATACCTATTGCATTCTAAATGATGAAACATTTTAGCAAAGGTGTTTACCGTTACGGTGTACTCGTATGAGGAAACAGCCTAGCTAATCCCACATCCACGATCGCTTAGAAACATTACTCGCTTATTACGGGTCCTATCTCCGTAATACGTTGGAAGTGGAGACGTGACCGCGGTACTGGCGCATTATCTCGCATCCTTCGGAGGTCTCTTAAAAACTTCATTTAAATATCGTTAGAGCGATTGTTTAATATTAATTCGTATACGAAGGGAGCGTGCATCTGATCTTTAGAGGGAGCAATAAAAATTCTTATCTCTGTTTACTTGTTTAGTAAACGGTGAGTTCCCATAGAGCGGTGGAGCCCTGGGGCCGCTCGGTGCACGGCGGCAGGACGCGGTGGTCCACGCTTCGAATAATATATGGGCTTTTCTAATTATGTTAATTATCAGGACTCTTAAGCTTCATATAATTGGGTCATATCACAACTAGTAGAGTCCTTGTGTAATCGGAAATGGCTTTATTTATCGTCGGCCGAGACGCGCCTCATTCGTTTTAAAATTATCAATAACGAATAATGAACTGTCAATGGGAAATTTATTTTGTCGTCTTGTGACTTACATAGATATATTACAAAAGTCAGGTTATGGTAATATAGCATTTGTATAAGTACTGTGTCTATTTGTGCATTCGTTATCTTATTTATTTCGGGGAATGATACATTTTAGGAAACTTATTAAAAAACATCCAAAGATTTTCTATTTTTCACGAATATCCTATTATTTATATCTGAACAAAGATAACGTCAAGACAGGAATCTAAATATGCAAAATAGTACTAAAAAACTACTGAAGCCCCTCTGATACTATAAAAGTTTACATCGACCTTTTGATCTGTATCTACACTTATCTGCATATAAATGCTGTCTGTCGTTGTTCTCACCATACCTATTATCAGCTTCAATTAAGGGAGCACTCTTAAGGACACAGAATTTAGTCACTCCGATATAATGAAGACTGTCCGCGTTGTAATTGAAACTTTTACTAGAGATACGGCGTATGACATTTACATACCCCCGACCCTGCCGCCTGTATCTGTATGCTAATCTAAACAACAGACAGGTACCTGCAGGGTTGTCAAGTTTTATATTGATTTGGATTATTTTAAAGTAAAAGCCTACTAAAACTAGCGAAACGAACCTAGAAAATTATAAATTCTATACTAATATATAGAACCATTCCTTCGCTTCTCCACTTTATGCGAATTCAAAAATTAGCAAATTAAAAGATAATCTCAACGGCTAACTAACTGTAAACTGACTGTAAACTAATCAAGAAAAAAATACATATAAGTAAATAAACACACCAAATTACATAAATATTTAAAAAATAGTAAGCTGTAACAACTTGCAATGGTATTTTACTTCTTGTTTCAAGTGAGCAGCCCTATCCAGGTGAGAGTAACAAGGGAGGAGGTAAAGAGGTCGCAGGATTCGCCCACGCGACAAGGAAGCCGGTACGATTTGATTGGTATTTTTATAGCCCCATCCCGATGCTTAGTCCTCCAGCTTTGTGAGGCCGCGCCGCGCCGGTCGACCATCTCGGGTTAACTTGGTTCCTATTAATTATGATTTATAGATAGTGATACCGGATTTTGTCCTGAACGTATCGATTTCTATAAATTAGTGTTTTTTATATTAGAAGTAAGTAAAAAAAATATGTGAAGATAATTGTAACGTAATTTTATATTGAAATCGAAATCAAAGCATTTTTTATTAATTTTAATGACTTTTGCAGGCACTTTTAAATCGTCGCATGAATGTAAAACTCGTATCGTTCGTTTCTTGTGTATAACTTTACATGTTGCTATTGTTTTATATAATAAACATTGACGACAGAAATAAAGTTGAAAAGTCTTAATAACTTTAGTATGGCAGCAAAATATTTGTAAAAGATTTTGTTTTAGAGCTTATGTGTCTTGGTAAAGTTTAAATTTGTGCGAAATAATGACGATGTCCACTCTCTTCTTGGAATATCCAAGGATATCACTAGGGTGCCTATTATCTCTGTTTAACAATCCTACGGGCTTATCCACGCCCTGCTATAATTTACCTGCTGGTTACATAATAAACCCAAAAGTATATTATTATAAAAAGATGTATAATGTTTAAAAACAAACAATACTGTTTTATTTTCTAATTATATGTATAACATATTATAAATATAAAATATAAGTGTATTGTATTTATAATAATGATAAATAGAGAAGAAAAACAATATATTATCATTAGAATTTTTATATTATACTCAATTTATCAAACAATATTTGTAATGGGAACTTAATTTATTATTTATTTAAAAGTCACTATAATTATATCTAAAATATTATGGACGTTTATCATCTCCGTAAGTGGTTATCTATATGTTTGTATGTCCACATTGCATGACTTGTGATCGTAACTCGAGAACTAAACAGCGAGGCTAAAAGCTTGTATTGGAAAGCTTAGAGTCGTGCGTTGTGCTTTCAATACCTAAATAGAGCAAAGTTAAGATTCATCGAGCACTACTAGAGGGAGGAAGGAGGAGGAGGTGAGGACGGCGGGCCGTGACAGATTGCTCGCGAATCTCTTTGTTTCGCATACCATAGCTTTGTCAAATTGGGGATAACATTAAAACTGTTTAAATTCTATGAACTATCTTGAGTCCGTCGTGCCGCAGCAGGACAGCTTCTTGCTGTAAAACAGATAGTTTTGAGTTTGATTCCGACTCGGGGATAAAAAAAGACACAGCGGCTTTAAGTTTAAATTTGGGGGGTGCTTGTCATTTGTTGGACTAGTATTTATTTAATTGTTTATTTGTCTTTAATAGCGGCTATTACACTGTGCACAACGTAAACGCGTCTACTTAAGTACAACACAACAAAACGAGCGAAAGTGGGTCATTTTCAAAAAGAAAAGACAGATCTCAAATATATGATTATCTAAAAAATATTAAGAAATTGAGTTATTTAATATTTGTTCATATTACGTCTGTGAAATGTTGTCACCTAACAAAGCACCTACGCTATATTATACAGGTATTTGTAATGGTTCAACGATTAAGTAATAAGAAATTTATAATTTATAGCCTGTTAAATATATAATCTTTAAGTCACATTAATATTGTAGCTGGTGTGTAACAGCTACCGACGCCCGTGTCGCACAAAGCTTACATACACTATATTCATCACATCATTACAAGAGCTTATACTCGACGCGGGAATCGAACTTCAGACCCTCGATGATTAGGGAACTTTATGGGCTCCTTTATCGTTAATGATAGGTATAAAATAGTGGCCATTAAAGGTAACGGCAGGTGTTCGCGCCGCCGCCTTATAAATCTAGCGATTGTGTAGCGTCCGTGCGTTGACGTCCCAATTTACTGTACATATATTTATTTTTGGGAATGTCATGTAATCTGATTACAACTCGTTGGAGCTAACGATGCAGAGACAAATGACGCTCGTTCAGGCGCTGCAGTGTTGTCGCCTTGTAAGGGATGTTGGACTAATGTGAGAATTATATTATTACATAATGAGCCACGCGGTTGATCTCTACGGAGAGAGCACACAGGTATAAGTGCATAGGACAAGTGTTTGACTAAACTATAATTTTAGAATATTAGGAATTAATTAGTGCTCAACTTTTGAGTTTTCCTAACTGTATTAGGAAGATATGTCAAAGGACTACGTTATTTCTTTTGAAAATGTATATTTCTAGAAAGTTCTATTTTAACAATTTCAAAGAAGAGGATAATGTATTAGCATTTATTTACTAAACCAAACCACGCAATGTGGTCATCCCAGCAGGTCAGGACAGAAGTAAGCAAAGTGGAAAGCTTCATATATTACATCGGCGGCGCGTGACGGCGGACCGCGCGCTGTCACGAAGCTGCCGCGGTCGTGCAACCACCACGCCAAGCCTCAATAGCCCCACCAGGCCCCACCAGGCCCCGCCAGCCCCCGCCAGGCTTCATCAGGCCTCCTATGACAATACCATCCTTTGTAGTACAGGTAATTTACTATCTATTGTCTAGAAATGAAAACAAAGCTTTTTTTTCTCAATTAGAATTTAAGAGTCTAGCAAAGTTTCATTTTACAATAAGTTAGGTGTTCACAGTGATATTGCCGGTAGTTGCCGGCTCTTCTCAGCAGAACTGCCTTCCGAACCGAATTTGAATTGACAAGTATCTGAATAGGCACAATGGGTGCGGGTTGTGTCACCTACCACCTGCCACCTGCCACCTGCCACCCGGACAGTGGAGGATGGAGTGAACTTGGAAGTTGTATAGAGATACAATAATATAAAGATATTAGCTCACTGTAATAACAAAGTTCACCATATTTCAATTGTTTACTGAGCGTTAGCACTTTAGTTCGTGATGCGATACAGACGCGGACTCGTGACCGGCGGTGGTACCTAGCAGTACCTAGCAGTACGCCGCCAGCTATACTACTTATATACTGAAGGGATCTATTCATTAATTTGCTTTCGATATAAAGTATGAAGTAACAGTAACAAGGGAACGGGAGAGGCGGTGGTCAGTGGCGTGAGGCGCGCTCGTTTGTCCGCGCAGATTTATAGGCGATGCGTCGTCGATAGTGCGCCCGGCAGCCCAGCCATACGCTATCAACATTGTAGTCTTTCTTTACGAAGCTGTAATATCACTAACGAAAACTATGGATTGTTAAAAATTATAGGATATATAATATCCCAATAGATAATCGATCCCGCCATGGCGTAGATTCACCGAAAAATAAGTTAGTTTTTTTTCATTAGAAATACTTCTGTTTATTAATCTATTTATAAATTTACAATATGACTTAAACTTTTTAGCTTATATTATGCAATTAATTTTATTTGCTCTGTATTACAAAATACAAAGGTGCTCGTAAGATATCTATAAACATAAATGAGAGTAAACTAGTTCCCTAAATAATTAGATGCCCCATAAGTGGATCGTTCGTCTGTACCCTGTGGTCTGTAGGTACGTCGGTGTACGCGCTAATGGCCTGTATAAGTGTTTTGAATGCTATAGATTTATCTCGACTAATTTACTGCGACGCGGACGACAGCCGCGGCTCGAGGCGCGGGACGCGGGGCGCGCTGCTCGCGGGTGAGAATTAGATCATATTGCTGCCTCCTTTCTATCATTTCCTATATGTACCTAGTCAAATTAAGATATAGAGTAGGTATAAACAATTGCGAAACAAAACGTGGCGTTCAGTTCCGACACTCATCACCTAATGTACGGTGCGATATCGTCGTGATGATTAATATTTGTAATTTGAATATAATATTATCACTAGTCGTTAATTTAGCCTCGCTCATAGCCGATTGAGGAGGAGGAACCTGGGAACCTTGTGTTAAGACACTCCGCTGTCATTAAGATACTTTGGTTCCTTACTATTCTCCAAATTCTCGAGGCATTGCGTGTTGAGTGATGGAACGAGGAAAAAATATTTCGTTTTGAATAGAAATCGAACCCACAACCTGTCGTGACAGTCTCACGCTTGTCCCCTGGCCTCATCTACGAGTGTACGTTATACGCAATATCAATTGAAAACGTTCAATAATTATAAACGCGATATCAAACAAGTGATCCAATTAAACTACCTTGCTGCTTTATAAATAAGACAAGTACAGTTCAATAATCAAACTGTCGCTGTCCTTGCAGTAGGCACCTACCTGATACCTACCCGATACCTACCTACCTACCGCTTGTTAGCGATCAGTTCTATGAGATCATTATTAATTGTTAGTGTGATTTACGACTTCTCTAAATGGAAGTCATTAGGGAAATTGATGTTTTATGAGATTGTAATCATGAAGATGAGTCGTTGTAGGTTGTTTTAACAAGCTGCTTTTTTCTTCTTGTTATTAAGTATTAATTTTACTATTCTTAAGTTTTTTTAGCTAAGGGAGGCAGAGACAATCTGGGAATCTAGGGAAAGACACTCCATTTTTTAATAGGACACTTCCGCTCCCTACTTACCATCCTTGTACCGGACACGGACGGTGGTGGAATACAACGCCGAGCTTTGCCTAACCTGTGGAAAATCGAAATATTAAAAATATAATTTTCCAGAGTGGGAATCGAACAACAACTGTCGCGTTTCAGTCGCATTCTTGTGATATTGCACCACCACGACTACCTTACTGTTCATATTGTTCATATAAGTCTCATATTGTTACTGGGAAACATTGATACAATAAATACTGTGACATTTGTTAGTATCGCTCCTCCACGAGGTACGGTCGGGTACCTCACGGTTCATCATGAATATGAACGTCAGTCTGAAGTTCTCAAATAGCTTCTATCGTATCTATTATCGTGACACGAACTTTAATTAAACGAATTGACCGACAAAAACTGAACGTGATCGCCGTAATTTAATTATACGCTTCATTTTCTAATTCCGATTGGTTTCATTGACTGAGGCTGGGAGTTTTTTGCAGCATCCGTCTGGTCATTGCTCTCTTCTCGACGAGATGAGGCTTAGATGTAGGTACCTAGGAGAGGTGAGAGGTGTATCTAAGACACGGGCTGCGAGGCGGCGCGCGGCGCGTTGACCTCTGTAGAATGTAATTGGCCAATTATGATCCGCACTAGTTGTAAGTCGCCGCCTCGCCTCCTCGCCTCCTCGTCTGTAAACATTGATGTGAACTGATCTGTTACATATTTAATGACGGTAAAGATCGCTTCTCCTTTTTTGTATGAGATAAGTGATTGAGTCTACAAATCATATGTTAGAACAAACAACTTTAGTGTGTTGCAAACAACTTCATTTTTATCATCAATTCAACATCAATTTTATATCACATATAAAATCATGAATAAATAAATATATAACATTAAAAATAAAAATCAACTTTCTATACTACTATTCTTATCACATTCTGCAGATTCTGAGATGAAACAATATTTATTCTAAGAAAGGAAATATTATCAAAGTACGACAGTTCAATAAATATACTGTAGTTATAGGATAGGCAGTAGATGTACAGGCACCAGGCGGCAGCGAGGCGGCGCGAGCTCGTGAGGTGTTAGAGTGGCGATGGATAACGCCGTATTGTATTTATAGAGTGATCTCCTGATCTCCGGCCAGATGCACTGTTACCGTTACTGCACTAGCACTGCTAGATACTATTTATTAAAGGTAAAATCGTGAATGTCTCGCAGTTAACACCTTATCCGTATTTTCAATTTAATCGCTCCTATAGCCAACGAGATCTCGAAACATGGAGAGAAATATTTATTTAAAGATTACTCCCATTTATTTCGTATCTTTCTTTGTATTGAGACGTTGATATAAAGATTTATTTTTAATTTAATAAAATTATATTTTTACTACTCCTACCAGAAGTTTCACTCATTAGTTTTTAATGTCGATTGCGTTTGCAGTCAATTCGTGCTGGCACAGTTGTGCAGTGCATCACGGAAGTAGATATATATCAGATGCTATCACCGTGAGGAGTAGGAGCTGCCGTGATGAGGCGTGGCCTCGTGGGGGCAGGTCCAGGAGAACAGGAGGTGGGCGTGGCTGCGAGCCATTGGTGCGCGCTGAAACAATGCGAACAATAGCTGAAACGTGATGCCTCGCGCCGTCACCGCAACCGCCGCCGTAAGGTTAATAATATTATGAGTTAAATAAGCTTTTTGTATGTTTGTAATGTAAGATCTTAGGTATGGTTGTTATGAAGGCTTATTATACGCATGGTTCATAAAAGAGACCTTATCTTAATTAAATATGGCGGATACTTTCGTGGTATGACGTATACGTATGTAAGTACAAAAAATATGCTGTAAAACCACATCTCCATTCAGATTTTATTTAAAAGTATTTTAAAGGGAAACCATATAAATAAGTTAAGTTAAATCACTATTTAAGTGTTGAAAAGGTTGAAGCGTCGTGGCGCAGAGGCAGACGCGTGCAAATGTACTCGATTTCCATTCCAGGAAATGAAATATTTAATATAAAATGTTCATTTTCTCGCTCTGGTAACAAGACCATGCGTGGCGTTGACTTCCTCCACTTAACTCTCAGTTCCTCCAGTATTCGGGGGAAAGTAGGAAACGGTATGCCTTACCACTAGGTTCCCAGGTTCCCTTTGCCTATGAAAAGAATCCTTTTGATGACCATACTAGTGTAAAAATAGAATAAAAACATTATTAGGAACCTACTTAAATCATATTATACAGTTCATAGCGAATTTGATCCAAATATAACTGGTTAATACTATAAACAGTGAGCAAAGTATCATATTTTCCTCACTGTTATTTATATAGAGGTTTCCTCCGTAAAGTAATGTATGAGCGACATTTAATGCCCGCTCTGCGCCTGCGCCTGCGCCTGCGCCGGTGCGAGTCACGGTGGCGTGAGACCGACCGGTGTACTGTACCAGTGTACTGTGTACTGCAATCGATACTCAAATAATAGCCACTCTACATTTCATAAAGAACACTGCTTTATAAGTGCGGAATGTTGTTATGTTTGTTTTTAATCTTCGACAGTGAATGAAATTGGAGTTATAAGGATTAGTAAGGATTATTTAGATTTTTTTTTTTGAAAA
>JAKRZM010000815.1:62259-98923 GCA_036379175.1 Heliconius cydno galanthus | reverse complement strand
AGAAAAATCTTTAAATCGCCACTGATTTTTATAAAATTTGAAATTGAGACTCTTAAAAATATTTTATTGAACACGTGTTTCAAAGTTTATTAGAATTCACCCCTAAGCAATAAGCAAGCGAAGCTGCGCGCGTCCGCTAGTTTTTAATAAAAATGATAAGCGAACTAGTTTAATATTGTAAGAGTTCCAGATATCCGGCTTTTTTAGCTTCACTCTATAATCCACACTTAGCAAAGTAGACAGAGCGAACCTGGGAACCCGGCGTCAGGACACACCGTTTCAATCAAGATTTTTCTGTATCCCTCTTCCCGAGGATTTCGGACCTGAGGAAATGAAATGTTTTTATTTCCTCGAGCTGATACGAAGATGAAGTGCAGCATTGAATTCAATCATTAAATATGAAATGTCTTGAAAATTGAGCAAGCGAAAATTGGGGAAGTATTGGAATACTAGATTCCCTCCGTCTGTCCTGCTATATACGAGGTAAAAAGTGAGGCTAAAATATAGATATTGTAGAATTCTATTGTAGAATATAATTCCAATTTATCAATAGCTACAAGTAATCATATTTCAACACATTAGCCATATTAAAGTAATTTACGAGTATTATACACATCTTACTTAACAACCATTCACCATATATTATAACTGTGTAAAAGCAATACAGATATCATTTCCACGAGTTAGTACTCTTCCTCATCGAAGCCCTCAGGCTTATCTAAATGAACCTCTCACGTCCTCCCGATAACGTTAAATTGGCGCACCGTGACGTCCCGTATCGATACATCGAGTCCCGCTTAATTGCGGCGCGTCCCGTTAGGATGGACGCCACTCATTAGCCTGCAGCCTGCAGCTTAGAGCATGCACCCTGCACCCTGCAGCCCGCAGCTTGCAATCTGTCCACTACTAGGTTGTGTTACTGCAGTTATCTACATTGCATGCGATGGAAAATGTCATTTCCGTATATTAGTTTGGTTTAATGTGGTACACTAACTACTTATTGTAAACAAGACTTATAAACAGTATTATGTAGTATAATAGTGTCTTGTAGATCGTTTGTATGAAAGGCATTTGGTTTTCATTTTTTGACATAATTATATATATATACATAAAGTAACTTTGTCGAATTATATTAAAAATGTGTGCCCCTGCGCCACGACCTAACACGCCACCACTAAGTACTAATAACATTTTGATCAGTCATCATTTCAACAACCTACGCGTTGTTCACTATACATATTGGTACAATGTATTTTAAAATAAGTTTAATACACGCTTGTTATAGAGCCAAGCACAATTAACCTCACGTCTGAGATACAGACCAATCAAAATAATGTACTAACATAAATAACAGTACAAGTGTGCGACTGTAAACGCGACAGGTTGTGAGTTCGATTCCCGCTTCGATTCATTCTACTAAAGAGGTGTTGTGTTCCACGATTCAACACGCAATGCCCTAAAGAAATCCACTGAAAGTGAGGAACGGAACTGTCTTAGCACTAGGTTACCTCTGTCTTCCCGCCATATGCTGAGTACAGCCTTACAAAAAAATAAATAAATAAGAAACGTATACGTACGTAACGTACGTACGTAATCGTTTTCACAGTTATACGCGAGGCGGCCAGATACGTACGTCCGCGTCCTGCCGCGGGACTGCGGGGGGTCGATACCAATCCGGATTTATAGATAACAGCCGGATGAACTATTCGATATTCCCAATATATTTGTAATTAAGGTTAACTCGATCCTATATTTTAATATAGTTACGGAGCATAAGGATTATATAGCCTCTCTCTACTGTATAGCTACTATAACATTGTCTATAAAATGTCCTTAAATATAATATCTTTCATTCACTGTCGTAGATTACTTAACAGTTTCAGCATATTGGCGTGTTTGTTACTGATTTATATTTTTGTAAGATTATCTTAATAAATGGTCGACGGTAAGGTAAGTCGGAGATGGAGGTCCTTAGTCTGCATGTATATGATAATAATCTTAAAATAATTTAGGAGATGAATATACAGTGGGTAGACAAAATCTAATGTCAAGACACTCCTTTCTTTATGTTTACGCTTTAATTACAGACCTTGCATTTTAAAAGACGTTGAGTGATGGAGCTTAACGCTGTGTTTTATCTTGCTAGAGCAGAAAAAATGAAATTTTTAAGTCAAAAGTAACAAACGCACGTTATTCAAATAGCTAAAGACCTATCATTCAATAAAAATAGTTCCAGCGTAGTTACTTAGACACATAGAGGTACTTAATGTTACCTTAAAAGAGAACTGTGACCGCTTGTCGCTAACAAAATCGTTGTTTGTTTAAAGACAAATGGCTGGTCGACTGGCACGTGAGAAGTTTTTATGCAATTACGTGTCTAATGTCCAACACGTCAGTGTTTTTCAAATCCGCGAATGTGTCCGCTCAGTTTATATACCTACCTAACTGACTTTTNTATCGTAATTTTAATCATTTGGGATTTTATTAAATATTGTTCGCAAAAATTAATAATTATTTAATATAGAAAAATGTTTAGTACGCGCGCACGGCAAACTTTAGGTACTTTTTCCTTCTTTTACTTCTTTTGTTTGTTCATTTCGGTTACTCTGACATTTTTTCTAATAATAAATCTCCACTTTTTATTATTTTTTAACTTATTTTAGTTATTTAGGCTTATATTTTCGCGGGCGTAGTCGCGTCCGGGCCCACTAGTATATACATTAAGTTACTTTGTCGAATGATATTAAAAAAACAGTTTCACATTTTGCCCGCATACCACGGACAGCAGAAAGAAGCTTGTGTAAGACAGTCCGTTCCCCAATTTTTGCCTTAGTTTCGAAAGTTTAATACTTACGTACTTATACGGGTACAGATTTTACTCACTATATATTTTCCAGTTTCACGCTATATCGGGAAACCGAACTCACAACCCACCCACAACCTGCGCCACCACCTCTGACCACTAAGTACTAATAACGTTTTTATCAGTCATCATTTCAACAACCTACGCGTTGTTCACAATACATGTATTTGAAAATAAGTTTAATACGCTTGCTATAGAGTCAAGCACAATTAACCTCACGTCTGAGATACAGACCAATCACAATAATGTACTAACATAAATAACAGTACAAGTGTGCAATTGTAAACGCGACAGGTTGTGAGTTCGATTCCCGCTCGAGGAACTCAAATATTTAATATTTTTATTAATTCATTCTACTAAAGAGGTGTTGTGTTCCACGAATCAACACGCAATGCCCTAAGAAATCCACTGAAAGTGAGGAACGGAACTGTCTTAGCACTAGGTTACCTTTGTCTTTCCGCCATATGCTGAGTACAGCCTTACAAAAAAATAAATAAATAAGAAACGTATACGTACATAACGTACGTACGTACGTAATCGTTTTCACAGTTATACGCGAGGCGGCCAGATACGTACGTCCGCGTCCTGCCGCGGGACTGCGGGGGGCCGCCGGGCGCCGGGGTCGATACCAATCCGGATTTATAGATAACAGCCGGATGAACTATTCGATATTCCCAATATATTTGTAATTAAGGTTAACTCGATCCTATATTTTAATATAGTTACGGAGCATAAGGGTTATATAGCCTCTCTCTATATGAAAGCTACTATAACATTGTCTATAAAATGTCCTTAAATATAATCTCTTTCATTCACTGTCGTAGATTACTTAACAGTTCCAGCATATTGGCGTGCTTGTTACTGATTTATATTTTTGTAAGATAATAATAAAAGGTTAAGTCGGAGATGGAGGTCCTTAGCCTGCATGCTTATGATAATGATCTTAAAATAATTTAGGAGATGAATATACAGTGGGTGGAAAAAATCTAATGTCAAGACACTCGTTTCTTTATGTTTACGCTTTAATTACAGACCTTGCATTTTAAAAGACGTTGAGTGACGGAGCTTAACGTTGTGTTTTATCTTGCTAGAGCAGAAAATATGAAATTATTTTTTACTTTAGTTAAAAATTCATCTTATAAGTATTACAAAGACTTATTGTATAAGTCAAAAGTAACAAACGCACGTTATTCAAATAGCTAAAGACCTATCGTTCAATAAAAATAGTTCCAGCGTTGTTACTTAGACACATAGAGGTACTTAATGTTACCTTAAAAGAGAACTGTGACCGCTTGTCGCTAACAAAATCGTTGTTTGTTTAAAGACAAATGGCTGGTCGACTGGCACGTGAGAAGTTTTTATGCAATTACGTGTCTAATGTCCAACACGTCAGTGTTTTTCAAATCCGCGAATGTGTCCGCTCAGTTTATATACCTACCTAACTGACTTTTGCCAGCGGCTTCGCCAGCACGGTCAAATAGAAACAAATATTGCGTATGAGGATGCATAATGCACGTAATAGGTACCACTGACCGCAGACCGCAGGCACAGGTGGCCCTGAGCCTGACTATTAGTGGACTATTCAACGCAAAAGTAATATTTCGATTCGAGCTAGTAGTTTCCGTAAGCTAACCAAAGTAAATAGCGTACCTATACTATAGTAGTACATGGATACCGTTCCTGTAACAAGCAACAGTCTCGCGGCGGTCAACGGTTACGATGTGATGGACCATGCTCGTAGCCGACCTCGGTAATTACAACGCAGCGTCCGTCTCCTCTGGACCCTCATCGTAGACGCATAAGGTCCACTTTGCTTCGCAGTACCTCGCATTCAGATTTCGCCTTGTAATTTGGTGATCGATACGAATCACAGATAAGCATTAAAAAGGCTCTGTCTAATATTTTATTGTTCGTTGTTCGAGTGCCAATATGAAATGTTTCTAAACAAAATCGATTTGGGCTCCTTTGTTGGGTTTTCAAAGAGATGACGATAAGAGGCAGAGTGGATGCTATCGGGAACTATCGGAACATCTCGTATTGTTTATTACTCAAGTTAATGTATCTCGCGAATTGAGCTCGTCTGTGTTTATATTGTGTTGGTAATCGGGACGCGCTGTACGCTGTAAGCTGTACGAGTACATCTATTATAAATGGGTTTTGGATTTTCATATAGATATAAGGTGTATTATATTTTCTGCATGTTATGACACAAGACTGTTTAGTAAGAATATAAATCAATTTGAAACTGCCGATAGATGTTACGAGGCAAGTTAAAATTATTTTTTTAGGTACATTAACTGTATAGTAGATAGATATCTACCAGTAGATAGATACTGGTAGCATATATAAGTCTTTTAATTATAGAAAGAACACAAAGTTGAGGAGGGTCTCACACTCTAGAAAAAGAAAAAAAATCTTAAAATAAATCTGCATGGCCATTTACAGCTAACTTCAGGGCGGCCACGACACTGTAGGTCAACACGATTTAGTTCCGTTTAATCAGCAGCGGCCATTAGCGTATCAGTAGTTGTGCCGAGTCCTCGCACGGGGGAGTCGGGGGTGGTCTCAGGTCACGTCTGACGGTGCCGGGGTCCGACCAGCCTCTCTTCTTCCTGACATATGGAGAAATATGTTCTAAACGCTGTGATAAGAGAAAATATGTTATTGTTGTGAAATGACGATATCTTTGTCGAGGCATTGCATGTTGAATGTCGCAATTCGGAACCCAACTACGAGGTTTTTCTTATTACTACCGCAAGGAAGAGGCCAGCAAGTAGTGGGTAATATTTTATATTACCAATTCCTCGCTCTGGTAACGAGCCAAAGTTCGGTGTTGAGTCCCGCCACTCAACACGCGATGTCTCTAGAACTTAGCGGAACGTGGAGAACGGAAGTGTCTTAATGGGGACTGGACTGTTTTAACACTGGATTCACAGTTTCATTCCTCCTACCCTGCTATGTGCAAAATACAGCATGAAACTAAAGGAAAAAAATGAGAAGAACTTACTATATAGAAAAAATGTAAACATATATGATAATTGATTCCCCTCATTTGTTGATGCGTCGTCGGCGCCCCGTCAGTGCCTCGATTACGGACAATATTACTTTAAATAACAAACAAGAAATCAAAACTGAATAAATCGACCATTTGAAACCTAATAGAAGCCATTTTGTTTGACCTTAAGCGATTAGAGTTCTCGTAGGTATGTCACAAGTAACTTACAAAACTCATCGTACTTAACCCGGCATCGAACCCGCAATACATCGCCATTTACACCACGGCGTTATGGTATTCAATATAAGTTTCTATAGACTTTATGGTCTAAAGATGCATTATAAATCACTTATTGCATACAAATTACTTTTTAAGAATCCGAATTTATGGGAATTGATTTAAATGAGTGTCAGATGATAATCAATTATATATTAATAGTTTACCTTTGAACCAGATGTGTGTTTGTTTGTTGTAAGGAATACTTCAAACGATGAGGTGCTTTAATGTTACAATATATTATGCAGAGATAATAAATAGGTAAATACTTGAGCTTTTGAATTTTAATGATTTTTTTAAATTTGATTTTGTCGTATTCTGATCGTCGCGTCGGTCTGTCGTATTAGATAGATAGCATTGAAAATGTAGTGAAATATAACAAAGATCTCCTTACATAACGTGTTTTTTTTGCGTTAAAATGAGCAATTTTTAATACGATTTAAGAATGTGAGTTTGATTCTCACTTATGAAAATCTAATATTTAATATATTCATTTCACTCGTTTTGGTAATGAAGCAAATCGTGAAGTTGAGGTCCTCCACCTAACACGAGATACCTCCAGAATTCGGTGGAAAGTAGGAAATTGAAGCTTATTGGGATAGTTGTGTCTCAACTCTCAACACTAGATTCTCAGGTTCTCTCTGAAGTACAGCTAGGTACTCCTCGCGGTGCAACGCATGCATGTCCCCTTCGCAGTCAAACATAAAGTTAATTGCAAATACAAATTAGGTATTGGTAAAATTCAATTGGCTGACCTTGCGACCCTCGTGAGAGAGCTTCCTCGTCGGTACTGCACTGTGTACTATCTCCGTTACAACGACTGTCCTACTTACATCTAAACTGTTGGAAATTATAAGAAACCAATAAGTCGTTTGATAGAAATGCCTACGTGTTGCTGTAATGTGAAAGTCAATTTGTTTGTGTATCGACATACACATAGGTACGTATTATAGTAGTCTTTGGAGTATCCTGTAATTGTGTTTCAAATAAATATTTTAAATATTAATGTAGTTATCGATATCGAAATGTCTCAAATTCGACGTAATTTTTACCTTTTAGAGTAACAAAAATTGAAGATATTTAGAAGCCTGAAGGCTTATTATATCCAAAGAAAAAAAGGTTTGAAGTAATGCTAATATTTATAAGAAGCTGGACGGCAGGGAATCAATGCGTATGAATGCCCAAGACTGGGATGGCTGGCGCTTTATGAGAGAGGCCCACGTTTGGCAGAGGATGGCGATGATCTGAAACATATTATTGTTATATTAAAATTAAGAATAGTAGAAAATTAACGCTGTAGTTTATGGAACTCGACATGAAAAGACTTATTGGATGTATATATACTTATTGGTGTTAGATAAGGAGCCAGCTATCTCACGATCATTCAAAAGTTAAATTTACAAATAAATGTTAATTATCAATTAAGTTTTATACGTTCTGGTTAAGTAATATATGTTCCACCAGCCACCAGTTGTGATTATTATTGAGACAACTTGACCGACTGCGACGCAATACGTGCGTTTGAGAACGCGCTAAATTATATGAATGCTATAAAATAACAGTTATTACTTAAGTGCTTCTAATAAATAATTTAACAACATTTATTTATATAAATCATAAGAATTCGACAGTGTTATAGTTTCTCCGGCAGCGCGAGGCGGCGAGAAGGAGGAGGAGGAGGAGGTGGAGGTCATATTTCATGGCGCGTTTCTCATTACATTTGCGTCGATGGCGAATTTATAAGCGTATTTGGTAACATTGCGGAAGTGGCGACGCGCGTTTAATTGTCTGCGAGATAGAGAGCCCGAGGCGTGGCCAGATCAATTAAGATAACAGTGTAGAGACGCCGCGGGCGACGCCGGGCGCTCCGCTAGTATGCGGACGGGGCACCGCGGGGTACTGCGGGGTACCGCGGGGTAATGAAGTTCTCAGGATCGTGATGTCTTAGATGCGTACTATTTGTATGTGGGAATAGTTAATTGTGTTGAGGCGGATAGAGTTATATTTAGTAGATAAGTGGAAATTAGAAGTGGCGATTTTGTTTTCGTTTGTGTTTATGTTTTGCAAGATATCGAAAGACGGCCTTGTGACGATTTCCTCGTAAACTTTTTGCAACAGAAGCAAATACTAGTCAATGTAGGGGAAGGTGGGGTAAGACGGGGTGGCGAGGTAAGATGGAGACCCTAGGAAAACATATAATGCAGTGTCACTACAAAATTTGTTTTTATGCCATTTGTTAGTATATAGTGGTACTTGTTAGTGTCACAAAAAGTTTCGTCGGAGAAAATATGTTCCTACTTGGTATGCATGTTTTTTAAATTTAAAGTGGTTTTATTTAATTATTGACATATATAAAGTGCGTGACTGTTCATGATATACGATATACAAGATGCGTGACATATTTTTTTATTGATGTTTATTTATTTTATTACTCTAAACTCATTAATTCGTTTCGGCTTGCTTTGATTAATACCTACAAAAAAAATTATACAACTTATAAGTCCAGTTTGGGAAAGATGGGGTACCTACTGGCGGGCAAGACGGGGTACCAACCCCTAATTTGTTATTTTTTTGGATTTGGATTTAATTCAAAATTATCATTACTAGTTGTGTTAACTTTATATTTTTATATAGATAATCGGTAATCTTTATCTGAAGGCCTCGAAATTATAAAAGAATAACTCTTAAAACCAACCCAGTCATGTTGATTTTAGGTGGCCATGCCTCTCACACCTTAAATTTGCAGTTAATCGATAAGCACGTAAACATGCTGTGACAATAATATGCTTCCTGCCACAAATTTCAGCCAGCAGATGTTGGTCTTATGCGGCCTTTGACTATTTTTTTATGATCAGGCTCTAACAGCAAAGTTAATATGAAATCCTTGGAAAGTAGTTTCTCAATTTCAAGTGGCTGAACTCTTCGGACAAGCTTTATACGGCACCAACAATGCCAACTGCAATTAATGCATTTAAAGTATGTGGAATCTCGCCTTATAATGCACACATTTTTACCGTGATGACTTCATTGCTGCAGATGCCACTGAAATCGAATTGAATGCTGAAGAGGAAGCAACAGATAATAATTCTTTTGATAATGCAGCATTCCATCTGGTTAGCCCGAAAAAAGTTTACGTCTTATCTACGAACGGCCAAAAAAAGACAAAGAAAAGTTCAAAGACACACGCAAAGACTATTATTACTGCTTCTCCATATAAAACAGAATTAGCGGAAAGATAAAACTGTAAACCGAAACCTAAGAAACAAAAAGAAACTAACAACACAAATAAGAGATCTAAAAAAAACCATGTAAGATGACGGAAGAGGTAATATATCAGATGACGAAGATACAGAATGCCTACTACAATGTGGTTGTGCAGGAGTGGAAAATAAACGATGACAAAACTGTCCATATTTGCCCTGTCTGTGAAGATGACGACGTTTAAGTATTCTATACCCCATCTTACCCAAGGGGGTACCCCGTCTTGCCCTATAGGTGGGGTAAGATGGGGAAATACACCATTTTTAGTTAATTTTTCTATAAGAAGAAATATATATTTTTTTGTTTTGACTGATTATAATTAAAGGAGAAAGTCTGGTTGTTTTTATAAAAAAAGTTCCTACATTGTACAATTGAAAACAGAGGGTTTTATTTATGAAATTCCTTAAGGTCCCCGTCTTACCCCACCTTTCCCTACCTACTGTATTTATCATTGATTTTGTCACCAGTTTGTACGATGACGTGTTAGGACATATACACAGTGTATTCACTTTGAATGAAAAAACTCAAATAAACGTCGTTTATTTGATAACCTTTATATTATGTTTTATACATTTCCTATATTAATTGAGCAAAAGTGACGTTCAGTTTGCTATTATGTGCAAATTATTCCACATCTTTTATTTCTTATGAACCTAATATTATTTGACATAGAAGTGGAATGTACTGTAATAGTTTGCTTGCTTAAGTGTGGAGTAAATGTTAAAAATATTATTATTGTTTCCAAGAGGCGCGAGTTTGAATCTCGCAACGTTAAAAAAATTATACGTTTTCTTCATCCCGCACACACCAGGATAAGCAGGGAACCTAGTATTGCGATACTCCTTTACCCATCTGCCAAATTCTGGAAGCATTGAGTGCTGATTGGTGGACCTCAACGCCGCTTTTTGCCTCGACACTAGAGCGAAGAAATGAAATTATGAAAGATTTTCATTTTCTCGAGTGGGCATCGAACCCATAACCTTTTATATTTCACAGTCACAGTTCAGTCACATTCTAGTGCTCCTGTGCCACGACCTCAAGGTATACGTAAAACACAATATCTTATAGCTAAATGCGTTGTATTACTACACAAACACAAACGTTACAGTCGACACATTACCCACTTACTGACGTCCGCGTCGAGGCGGGAACCGAGCCTACGGGTATACCGTATACGGGAATTCTTATTCAATTTTAAAATCAATAGATAACTGCCGCAGTGCGGAGCAGAGAGGTCGTAACTTGTGGATGTATGAAGCTGTCGGTGACGCGGAGGTGTTAATAATAAAATGTAAAATTATCGAACCTTCATAAATTATGGTGCGCTGTGGTGCGCTGTGGTGCGCTGTTGTGCGCTGTTGTGCGCATTGTGTTGTTGGCGACAATGTGAGTGTTGAGTAAATGGTGGATAGAGTAACAATGTTTTTTGGAAATCTCGATGGTGTACGAGCGCATGTGTCACACATCTACTTACAACTATACTTTGAATTAAAAAATATTTGAAAAAACAAAAACCCCAACTGCATAAAACTAAAAAGAAAATATACAAGCCCAAAAGTTTATTAGGATTAACAGTCGCGCATGTAGCAGGGGAGGAGAGAGAACTTAGTGTTAACAAGTTCCCGATATTAGAGAGGATTATGAGTAGCAGTGGGCAATAATGATGACGTACTGTGTGCGGCTTCTAAACAAATTGTTTATAAGATTGAATACAATTACCGGATCGTTTTTACGAGCGATTTGAAGAAGATAATTAGTATTTTTCTTTAAAGTTTTATTGGTAAGTTTCACGATAATAAACAATTCCATAAAACACAATACGTTTGGTCACACTACTTGCGTTATTTGTAGATATTTCCGTAATGACCGTCGGGCGCTGGCGAGCCTGGCGGGGCCGCGTGGTGTGACTTGGTGTCGCGTGGTCCCGCGTGCCGTCGCTAGTACAGGTGTGGTGTCCCGGCGAGGGGTCACGTCGTAAATCTCGCCGCAATTAGCCGTTGTTTCCGTGCCCGAGATAACACTTTATCATTGTATTTTGTCACACCCACTTGTCCATGTTTTGTTCGTGGTCCGGGGACGGGGCTGGGACGAGGACGTGGACGGGGACGGGGGACACTGATCAGCGCGGAGGATCAATATTTTTAATTGCTTACACGATTTATCAGCCGTACGCTGCGTTATTGATCGCCTTTATAATTTAGGAGCTTCAGTTTTATAGGATGTTTGGGGCGTAGTTTTGAGTGATGATGCGTGATTTTTGTATTTTGTTAGCGTCAGGTTTCAACATTTGGTTTGTGTTTTTCTTTTCGTTTTTTTAGCTTCACGCTATAGCAGAGTAGGTAGAGGCTCGTTGTCTTGTAATAAGATAAGTACTCAGTTTTAATTAAGACATTTCAATTCCCCATAAATCGCAGAATTCTCGAAGAAAGCGGCCTCAATATAAATGTTTTGTTATTATGATGAAGGTTCTATATGGTCACCGCAGTGTATAAGGGACTTATAGACTTCAAGTTGTTTTATAGTAATTCTAAACTCTCTAAAATATATTATTTTAAGAGAAATATGAGAAAAATATATATGAAATATGATAGTGTGTATTAAGCACGATGTAAATTATTATCTTTAGAAGTGCTAAATATTTATATTTGTTCTGAGAGTTGTCTGACATTATTAAAAAAAAGAAATGGCCACGATTAATATAAACTAAGTTTTGATTTTCTCTTTGTTTAATGTCATGTAAGAGATCTTATAATAGTCTTCTTCGATAAATTGACTATACTTAAAACACAAAGAACAGAAATAAAAACTGTAGATCCTAAGATTAGCGCATTGGACCAAACACTCTTCAGTTATGAAATATTGATATTGATATAGATTTTGTAAGCTTGTTTGAATAAAAATAAAAATGACTAAATGATAGTCAAATTAACAGCGTGGAAGTGACTGGTGGTTCCGCGGTAAAACGTTCTGAAAAACAAATTTGTCATCGATAAATAAGCTCGTTTGTACAAGCTCGGTCAACTTCCGTCTCGTGGGAGGCTTTAGGCGTCGTGGTAGTAAGAGCTTGGAAACGGTTTACTTCAACTTGTTAAATGTTGTTAAAAATTATATATTATTATTATTTATTAACATTTATTAATCTTAACCGCTTATTTCATATTATGCGACTTGCTTTGTTTATTAGATTGATGTTTTAAAATTTATATGAATAATAGTAGCAAATATTAAGTATNTAGTGATAAGACACTCCGTTGCTCACTTTCCGCCAAATTCTGGGAGTATTACGTGTTAAGTGGCGGAACTCAACACCTCAATGCGGCGGTGCTCTTGCTCTGAGCACGAACGACCAGAGCGAAGAAATGAAAATATAAATTGAAATAAATAATTAATCTCTTCGAGTGGGGATCGGAACACACCAGTCACCAATCGAGGGCCCCTGCGCCGCGACCGGCCGGGATTTTACGTAAGATATTAATATTTGTTTAAAATGTTTTTTGGTTTATAATGTATGTACTCGTATAATGAGGGAACCTGCCACCGCCAATTGTCACACTATAAAATCTAATTCTAACGGTATAAAGAGAGACAATATCTACAATCTCAGTACTAATTGGAAATCATAAAACACCAGCCTAATTGCACAAACAATGTTTCGATTTCCATTTAGTCTTCCAAATGTATGGAGCCCTGAGAGACACCTGGCTTCAGAACAATTAGCAGCCTCTTTTGTGAGGCTCGTCCCACAAGGGCCCCTCCCACGCGCACTTAGCGACAGCGGGGCTGTTTGTATACACAATGTATGTTTACAACGCACGACGTATCTCATAAACACTCGCGCTCGAGTCTGTTTGTTCGTTGACGGTGCGGTTTAACTACTGCTTAAATACAATGATTGTATGATTAATTGTTTATATGTAGGCGTTGTTACAGTTGAGAGCTGAGACCAGTCGTGGCGCAGAGGCATAAGCGTGCGACTTTAAACACGATAGTTTGTAGGTTCGATTCCCACTCGAAGAAATGCAATATTTAATGATTTCATTTCATCGCCACTCAACACGCAATACCTTCGGAATTCGGCTGAAAATGGGGATCGCAAGCGTCTTAACGAGAACGGAGTGTCTTCACCAGGTACTCTGCAATGTATATAGGTATTACAGAAAATATCTCTGTACTTGTATATCATTATTTAGCTTAGAGTCGCGAGCAAAGAGATGCGGGCGATAACGTCCCACAGAGCACAGACTGCAGATAGTACAGAAGTATGGCAGTTACTTATCGAGATCTCGGGAGAGTATTAACATAAAATGGCCGGAGATGGTTTCCCGCTTACAAAACACGCGTCGCGCTTCCTGCACGAGCACGCGGCGCGCCTGGCAGGTAACTGGCTGGACTGCAACCTGGAGCAGGTACATCAGTACACCCGACGCCCGACACTCGTACAGTATACTACTTATATAGTATTTGTGAACAAACGGGACTGAGTTGGTCTTTAAGTATTGTGAGAAGTTGTTGTTTTTTATTATTTTTTGTACATTTTAGGACAAGAGTCAATGAAATAAAAACTTTAATATATTTCTTTTAGAGTAAGCAGATGGAATCTAGTGTTATTTCACTCTGCTCCCCACGTTTCAACGTTGACTGGTGGAACTCAACGCCGCGTTTCGTCTTGTTACCAGTATGACTTAGCGAAATCTAGAGTTAGACAGGATTGTAACTTATTTGTGTGTGTAATATCAGACCGTGTGGCCTAATGGATAAGGCGTCGGACTTCGGATCCGAAGACTGCAGGTTCGAGTCCTGTCACGGTCGATGTGCTTATATCGCCA
This sequence comes from Heliconius cydno galanthus, assembly GCA_036379175.1. Taxonomy (NCBI): domain Eukaryota; kingdom Metazoa; phylum Arthropoda; class Insecta; order Lepidoptera; family Nymphalidae; genus Heliconius; species Heliconius cydno. The sequence continues at coordinate 84,702 of JAKRZM010000815.1, read as the reverse complement.
TGTATAATTATGATTTTTTCATTCAATCATTTTATTTATTTTATTTTCGAGTATTTTTTATGAGTAGGTTATTAAGAATATTTTATATGAATAAAGTACTTAAGCTTATAGCATATTATAAATAGTTTTTTTGCTATGCACCTGCATGACTGGCCTGGATAATTTTTATGCTGGAAATTTAATAATTTGAAGTAGATATCAACTATTAATAAAAAATAATAAAATACATAATTAAAAAATCTAAATAAAAATTGTAAATAAAAAACGAATATAAATTGATGTTTAAAAAAACATATAAAAAAAGATATTGTTATTTGGCTCGTTTCTCTTTCTTTTACCTAAACCTAGTGTTAAGTCACATGAATGGATCGGCCTCATTTCAACATTATTTAATTTCCTTTCATACATAACAAAGTATCGTGCCTACCTACCTACGTACCTTTTGTAGAGTCGCCTTCGCAGTGTCTACCGCATAACAAGTAGTTTCGCAAGCGAACTTGGAGCTCGGAGTTCCTCAAATTATATTAATTACAGTAATCATAACAGCGCGATGGCCGCTACTCTCTGCCTCTGCCTGCCTACCTCTACCTACCTACCTACCTCTACCGGCCTCTATGACCGGTAATGATAGAGTTTGCTCTACGTGAGCTCCTACAACGTTGCGCTGGAGATACACTCTAGTTTATCTTTTTATTTAGTATTTGTACTTGCAAGTGCAACTAGACTAGATTTTCAGCGTTTTCTTTTATATTTACGTAGGTATCGCGTCCTTGATATATCCTATGGGGTAGTTAATTTAGTTAAATATTACAATATGTGGTATAATGTGAGCCCAATAGTTAAGAACACATTGGACCATATTGTAATATAATAAAAAATTAAATCTGTATCAAATATAAATATCGTTACGTCGTGGCGTGGTGGGTCAGTGTCTGTCTCCACTTTTATTTTCCAAATTCTGGTAGACAAACCGCGGCGTTGAGTACCGCTATCCAACACGAAATGTTTCAAAAGGGGAATGGGAAGGTTTTAACACTAGGTTGCTTCTCCCTACGCTGTTATACCGGAAAATGCATAAGGCTGCTAGTTTTAAAATTAATATTCTTGATGTAACATCAGCTTTATATCAATAGTTGTGCAAGTACGACGGAGCGGGAATTGGAGCACTCGGAGAACTGACGACCACGTGACAAATTAAACAATAACCGTCTTGGAATACCCACTACCAATAAAACCACCTAATTATAGGTGCTTGTATTGCGGCCATAGCTATGATATACAGTAATGTTGACCAGTCGTGTAGATTTCTGCGCAGATTTGATGTTACATTTTTGATTATTTTCTTCCTGAGTGTACGATTCAAAAGTCCTTGCAAAACATACGTAAAAAAAATATAGACGTAAATTGGAATAAGAAGCATGTAAATATATACACTTGAAAATAATATTTTCTGCATATAGTAATTTAGCTTAATTACGCGTATTAATATAGAATGTGCAACCACACCTTGTTCAGACTCATCATTCATCACTCCGAAGGGTCTTTACAGGATTGTTGGATGTGCTTTTAACATCGTTTATATATAAAAAGTGAGTGTAAAATGTATAGGAACGTAGGCGCCTCTATAGGAAATAATAAAACTGCAAAAACTCTCCTCCCGCCGCTCAGGGCTCTACAGTACCAGGCATTTTATACACATTACTTTGCACATCCGTCATCGGCCATTATGACGTGATATACGAGTACTGTTTATTACAATTTAAAATGTATTTATTGATACTAACTACTAAACTTGTTTTTATATTGGCATTTGTATGGTTGTTCTACGTATTAATGTCATTCTTCATAAATGTATATAAATACTAGCGGTCAACTCGCGGCTTCGCCTACTTAGACTTTTTATTTTATAGTATAATTATACAAAACCTTTACATAAATTGTAGCCTGTGTTATTCCGATGTATAAGCTATGTTACTGTGAAGTTTCATCTAACTCCGTTCAGTAGTTGGTGCGTGAAAGTGGAACCACATCCATCCTCACAAACTTTTACATTTATAATATTAGTGCATAGGATGAAACTGAGAACAACGTGAAAAATGTATTAGAGTATGTATAAGAGAGCAATTAGCAAACAAATCAAAGAAACCTTAGCTAACAAATATCCAATTTTTCCCAAACAGGCAATTGTCATTGTAATAGGGGTCCCCAACTCGATGCTTTAGTAACTTACCTACTGCAAACCGAATATTCCACTATTATTTTCGTACTTCCACCGTACTAGTTAGTAGGTAAATTATATCTAATATCCATAATATATTCAAAGTGAAATAAACTTTATCTTTCATCTATGATATGTAAATGCACGTAAGTGTATCGTAAGTCAAATAACTCATAAAATTTTGGGATGTATTTTGCGTGACTGCAGCAGCCGGGGCTGGTGGGGCCGCGGGGGCCTGCGGGGCTCTGCGGGGGCCGGGGCAGCGCGAGAGAGGAATACTAAGTGTGTGTTAAGTGGTATCTGATGGTACCACGAACTTTTCCTCTTTAGGACCGTTAGATGGCTATCTGTAAAAGTACATATTTACTTAATTTAAGTTTTAAGAATATCAAGTTCTCGCATCTCATAATAATTCGTGTTCAAGAAGTAGGTATCTACTTCAAAAATCAAGAGGATATTTTTGACAACATATACGTTATTTTTTCTTAAAAAGACTCTGTAATTTAATAAAAAAATAACACTGTACATATGGGTATATAATTAGTAGGTATATATTAAATATAATTTGTAAATTCACAGGTTTCGTACGTACTCACATATAGCGCAAAAGTTCACAGAGCATAGCGTCAATGCGAACAAGCAAGTCAATTTATATAGAACGTAGAGAACTTGCGTTTGTTGGTGACGGGTGTTGGTCGATACCCTGTCACAAATATCATAAGCTATTCTGTTTTCGGTCCTAGAAATTAAATATAACAAAGTATTTCCTTTAATGTTGAAATATCAGCAACGCTGAAAGCTCCTTCACGCGATAACTTTAAGATGTATTATTTATGAATAGGCTGTGCTTGTTTTGATGGAGCTGGACAGTAAAGGGTAAGTAGCATAAATAGCAACAAAGATGACTTTAACAGAATTATTTTGTTTACAATGTACTTGTTTCTTTTGTGCCACAAAATGCTGGTTGTAGTTACGTCAGCACATTATTGAGTCGATTCAAAGATATTTATTACATATATCTTTGAAATAATGAAATATTACTTTTGTGTTCCTTATAATCTGCTCGCTGTGAATATTAAGTATATAATTATTGTTTGTGAATATTAAGTATATAATTATTTCTCCTTAAAATATAATCAGTAAAAATATCAGCACTTTCATAAATAAATATCTTATTTAACTTTATAAGAGAAAAAATGGAGGAATTGTAGATTATTACATTGCAAGCTCTAAGCATATAAGATCACACACCAATTAAATATTATTTATCAGGCAGAGGGAACCTGGGAACCTAGTGTGAAAACACTCCGTTCCCAATTGGGGGAGAAATTGCGTGTAGCGTTTTGCGTTGTTACCAGAGCAGGGATACAAACTCCGAACAGGAATCGAATCTACAACCGTCCCGTTTACAATCATACGCTTGTGCCCCGCCTCGACATACTCGTATAATTGCTCATATTAAGATATACTACACCTGCCGTGCCTTCACACCAGATCATTAGTCCTAGTGAGAGGAGGTTCGCAGGGGAGGCTCCGCGAGGGAGACTCCGCGGGAGGCTATTATAAGGGCTGAGAGATATTTGCGACAATTTGTATTTAATAACACTTCTGTAATTTATAAGTTAACTAATTGATATCACATCATTTTTGTGTATTTATTATGATGATCGTGCCTGTGATGTTTTATTAACGTTTTATCCGTTATATTGCACATTGAATATCGATAAAATGACAATAACAGTTCATATTTCTGAATATTAGTGTCTTCTCTCGTATTTCCCACTAAAGTTTCCTCTCGCTTCTCGGGCCATCAATATGGTGTATCGACATTAGAGCTGGCCGCGGTCGTTTATAGCTCAGCTCTCAAGAGGTAGCATTATATTTACGTTCTTCAGATAATTTACATCGATACTGCGCTTTTGAAAGTCGATAAATATGCCGTTTTAGCGTCTGTCTGTAGTTGCTGGTCGACCCGCCTGGTTCAAATTGTGGGTAGGTGGAATAAAGTAAGTAGGTGGAATAATGTCTGTAAAAGACTCAAGTTACAATTTTGAAACTAGAAAAAATATAAGTGTTTTGTGAAAAGCTGGATTCGTATTGATCACAAGAAAAGGCTTAACATCCATATTTATTAGATCACATGCATTAGTAACCTAAAAACACATCTTTCACCCGATGGTGATAACAATAGGTAAGGATTATTTTGTGGAAATTTGTAATTTTCTTTCTTTTCCATTAAAAACAACTAATGATATATTTTAAGATTAAATGATTTTAGCTTTTTCATTAGTTCCCAACAAGAGACACCGTGGCCTAAATCCAAACTAATTTATAAGTAAACCAGGCTAAATTGGTACAGTGGTTTTTGCTTAGCGAATATACAAACAGGTCGTTTTACATGTTATATTAGTTGGCCAGTGCTGTACGGCGCGGCGGTGGCGGACGGTGGCGTACGGTGGCGAGTGTCGCTTACAGATGACATGTACTATGTCACCGTACTTCAAGTAAAAGCGGTTAGTGGTCTGGTGACCACGTTCCTCGATTAGCGTAAAGTCTTCTGTTTATATGCTTTATGGTGTTTTTGTAGTGTAATCGATAAAATCAACTATCGGAGTCACTTTTTCCTGAAAAATATAAAAATATCGTTTTCTAAGCTGTTTTATTTGCTCATTTCAAGTTTCAATTTGACCTCCGTAAAAAACATTATAAATTTTTTAAAATCAATTAACTGTATGAGATCTGTAACTGTTGTAAACTGACTGTAAACGCAATAGTTGTGGTCTCGATTCTTATCACTCGGTGAGACTGTTATCAAGATAATGCGCGGCGTTGAGCTCCGTCAAAACTAACAATAATTTATTGAAGCTGCATTTAATAGGATACATAAGTAAACTGTAAAGGATGAATGTGTGTAGTTTCCCTGTAACGAGTGACACCACAGCGTCGTGTCGCCATCACGCCGGTAATTCCCCTCGTAAACCATTGTCGTCACTTTGACACGGTCTGACCTTACACTCCTGTGGAGGGGTAACGGGATTGTTTGCTTACAACTGAGAACGTTTACAAATACCATAGTATACTACACATCATTCACTACTTACGCAGCAAATTCGTAAGTTTTACCCTCCACCAGATACCACAATAGAGAGACGCACTCCAAGGGAAGGAGACTTAGATAAAGGGATTACATATCCTTTTTCCTAAAGGGAATAAGGGTAAGGGCGTTAGAGTCTTTCACTCAAATATAAATAACACCCAATTTCTCTGAAGTGGAGAAGAAGAAGAAGAAAAAGTCTGAAGAAGAGAACGAGGTGTCTTAATTCTCTTTTAATTGCAATAGATGCGTGAAAATAAGAAGGAAATAATACTTGTAATATTCTTTGAAAAGTAAAACATTTACAGCTTGGTCTATCTATCTTTGACAATGAGCAGTAAGCAGGTATTCACGCGACGACCGCGTCCCGTTAGCGCGATTTACGACACGATACCACTAACTAGAACCAAATACGGACCAAGTAGGTGCCCAGGATCTCTGGCTGCGGCGATGTGGCCCTGCCTGACGCCCGCCCTATTCATAGATAACTAAGTTAACATTATTTTTTTTTAGTATTCGGTACATTTTTGACGATATGTAAAATTCTAAATAATCAGTAAAGTCTTGTGTTGGGATTTTTAATATGAAAAGACAAAGAGTATATGCAAAACATCTATGCTTTTATGTAATTTTTTTGGGATATCAGAAATTATGTGACCAAAAAGATAATATTTTTTTGTTTTGGTGTATATCTAGTGAGTGCATTAACAAAAACATAAGGAGGACTCCCGTTCGTGCTCGGCCTCGGTAACTACGTACAAAACCCGCTAGCTGAAAATTTGTGGAGATCTAGGTAATAGTTAGTGAGTCTATGTAAGCTGAATGACAGTACATTTCGAGGCGTTAGTTTATAAAGCAGTGCCATTAGTTCTCGTCCGCTATCCAGGCAGCCGGCGCGGTCACGACGCGCCGTCCTACACTACCGCTACACTTGCCATTCTCAGGCAGTCGCACTATACGTCACCGGTCGATAGATCGGCAGATACCGGCGATACCGCGGGGTAAGTACTGGGGAGTACAGCAGGGGACCGTGGGGTACCGCGTACCGAGTACCTTGGAAACGCATGTTTTGACAGCAGTCGACGGCTTAATGGCTGCCTTTATTGGTGTATATTTATATGAGAGGCTCTCAGTGTTGCACGGTATGGTTATAGTACGTTTGGACTCCGTCTTGTTCATACTTGCCAAGTATCGAAATTATTATATTATTTTTATATTACGTTCATCTTATAATATATTCCAGAAAATTTTAATAGTTATTATATCTGATGCCGTCGTGGCGTAGGAGCACAGGCATGTGACTGTAACGACGCGACGGTTGTGGGTTCGATTCGCACTCGAGGGAATGAATTATTATTTATTAATATTTTCATTTCTTCCCTGGTACCAAGACAGAGCGCGAGTTTAAGATCCGCCACTCCCCTTGATATATGCAGGATACGACATGAAGTTAATTATTAATTATGATAAATCAGACTATAATACGTTAATTTCTCTCAATTTCTTATTTTTTTTTAATTTTACTGGACTTCTATGATACAAGAATGATTGACTAATATTTAAAAAAAATATAGTTTAATATTACTACGTTCTTACGTTTTTTTATACGTTTTGTATAAAAGTACTACCGTCCTCTTATTCCGTGTTAGAGGCTGTCCACACTCGCTTATATTTTATTAACGTGTTAAAATATAAGCGAGTGTGGACAGCCTCTAACACGGAATAAGAGGACGGTAGTACTGGCGTGTGACATGTTATTGTTATCGACGATGCGTATCGTTTTCGTGTTCAGGTAGTTGCGGGTTCGATCGTCGATAGCGACTGTAGATAGTTTTATTGCCCATTCAGAAATATTACTATTACACAACACAATCGCCGTTGTCGACTAAACATGAGCGGCCATCAGTAGCGATGGTGCATCATGTAGAGGTTTATTTTATTTAAGATTTAATCGGGTTTTCTGAGAAACATTCAGTTAATCTACGCCCTCCAAATCAGGACGTTCTTTTTACCCGTTGCATTTTACCTATGGGAATTTACTTAGTTTATTTAATACAAAAATACGTAGGTGAAGGTAAGATTTTAGTTGATTTTATAATAATCTTTAAAGGTGAATAATATTTTAAAATAATGCATTATATCCACTGCGTAATGCTAAAAAAATAGTTTAACTTAATAAAATAAATATAACACAGACAATGTATGTTTGATACTATACATCCCCATAGCCATATACGGTAATGTTGACATATACGGTACATGTTGCTATGGCAACGGTTCTGGTATCTTTTAATACTTCTCAATGAATACTAATAATAACAAATAACCCTTCCAACGATTCAACAACGCCATAATGGCTCACTCATTCACCGATACGAATACGGTATTCCCGTTGATCCTCATATATCTCTATAAGCGGGCTGGCTGGCTGCATCCCGGGAGATGCAGATGCTGTGAGCTTGAATGGAATAAATCTGAATTTGAATAAGTACCTTGGCCACTTGTCGACGCGTTTTAGATTCTCATGTAAATGCACCGCGCCTCATGAGCCTCGTGCGCCTCTCGTGTAGCGGGACTTCGCTCTCGGTCTAATTAGATATGGTCTGTGGATGCTGTGCGAGTACCTACCTGTGTTAGAGTGCTTACTCTAAATTTTACTGATTAGATATGTTATAGTCATCATATTTATGGGATTCTTTGTAGAGTAGGAAGTAGGCAGTCAATATAAGTGACGGTTGCTGGTTTGATTCTCATTCGAGAGTAAGAACTACTTTCATTCTCGCTCTTTTTACTTATGGCATTAAGTTCTATCACTCTACATGCAATGCTTTGAAAATTGGGTGGAAAGTGCCAAACGGATACCCCGTTTACCTTACATTATGTATTTAAAATTAATTATAGGAGTTCCTATTCGGCGTTCCCAAAATTTAATTATATTAAGACTGCTTGATTTTTGTACATTCCCTTTCAAAATACATAATATATAAGTAAATATATGCTTACTAGTGGACCCGAACGCGGCTACGCCCGCTTGAACTATGTGATTATTTGTTATATATATGTAGGAATGGTGGAAGAAGAATAATCACAATTAATAATATTTTCTTTATTTAATTTATCTCAAAGGATGTCTCTCTATATTCGTGACAGCTTGTTTCTTATATATTCTCTGACATATACAATATTTTATCTTTTTAATTTAAAAAATCCTCTCAAAAAACCAATAAAACCTCTATACTATCCCACATATATTTATGAAATTATGTTCAGTTTTCAATAGAGAGTGACGTTTTCTAACAACAAACCTTGCAAATCGTTGCTTAGCAACGGCTGTTATTAAGATGGCGGAATAAATTGCATGTCAAATTAATAAGAATTTAAATATTTTGGTATATATCGATAATATTACAAATATGAGAAAAAAAAGTATCCTATGTTCATCTCGAGACCCTCAAGTATCTCTATATGAGTATTTTATCACAATTAAATTAGCGGTTTGGCTCTGATTGCGTAAAAGACAGACAGACAGACAGACAGACAGACAGAGTTACTTTCGAATTTATAATATAGGTATGGATAAACAAATAAATAATTCTGAAGAACCTAAGTCTGAACACTTACGAAATATAATAATATTTATTGCTATTTATCGCCATTTATTAGTATTTCGTTTCCTTAGATGATTATCATATTACGAAGACAATATTTAGATATCGCGGCGGAATCTACCGGCTTAGCTCCACCGGCCGGTGGTCGTATCTCTTCCTTAGCGTCGTCTCCTGGACCTGCGCGGTCACCACCTCTTTCTATTCAAGAGTTATCGCCTAATGAATATTACTTTGCTTTGGAAGCGAGGATTGTGTTGTGTTTTGAATAGTGTTTAATCTTTGTATAATTTTATATGTGAGAATAAAATGAAATAATGTAAGTATAAGAGGGGAATTGTAATAATTTTGAAGGTTATTATTAAGTTTGAATTGTAATAATTTTTATTTTTTCTTCACCTTATAGCCATACATACCTCTTCCTCACATTTAATTTCGCACTAACTACTCACTCGGGGTCATGAAATATTTAATATTGTAATTGTTTCGCTCTGGTCCCATGAGAGCCAGAACGCGGCTACGGCCTGAACTTACAAAACAAGTAGTAGCATAAATAATTTGATTGATTTCTTCTGAATATTAAAAATATTATGTATCTAATATAAAGAAAAAACTTTTTGTATTTAAAAGCTAAAAGCTAATACCTGTATAATTATAATTCTATTTAAATTATCCAGTAAACCTCTATCTTTGTATACTCTATAGTAAGTATGCCTGCTAGGAACATTCACACATAGACCACAAAAGTTTAAAGTTGTGAACAAATTACACCGCATTGTTACATTTCAAGTCGGTCTTTGTGCGTCGAGTGCGAGTGCGAGTGTAAGCGCCAAATGTTATTAGGAGACGTGTAAAGTGTCTTTGTAAAGAGCTCGCGAACTGCGAACAGAAGTTGAGTTATTGTAGTAACCTGCGTGTACTGGCCGTCCGCGTCGTAACCATTAAACTCATGCAAAATACGGTGAAGAAAGTGTGTGTTAGTCTGTCACAGGTATATAAGCGTATATTCCCACGATATGGCTTTGTTTCAAACAAAGTATTATGGCAAGTAATATTAGTAGCTACATAAAACATACATGGTAATCCACTAAATAAGGGTTAAAACAGCTTCACGCTGCATCAGGCATGCAGCAGCGTAGGCAGAGAGAACCTAGTGTTAAGACACTCCGTTCCCAAGTTTCGGCCAAATTTTTCGAGGCATTGCGTGTTGAGATATCGGAACTGAACGTCGGGCTTTTGTCTTGACGCAAGAGCGAAGTAATGAAAATATTAATAAGAAAAATAATTCATTCCCTCAAGTGGGTATCGAACCCACAAGCGTCGCGTTACAGTTACACCCTTTTACCCAGGGGTACAGGTACCACGACGGCCTCAGCCAAATAAGAGTTATATAGGATGTAAATTATTTCTAGTAAATCTGGACTAACGAACATCAGCTCGCAGCTGCGATATATCTCTGAAGTAGGTGGGTATGGGTACCTGTCGATCATTGATGGCTGTCAATTACCGGCGACCACCGGCGGCGTCGTCGGCGCTGTAATTAGTTACGTATCACACCTCGGCAAATCGTGTTTTCTTATTTATTGAAGTTTCTCTAACTACTTGTTGTGGATAAATCGCTTGTCACGTGTGGATTTATTTGTGGGTAGCGTATTCATTTCTATGAAAATAAGTATAAATTTGTGCCAATACTTTAGATAAAGTGTTATATATAGTTGCTTATGTATGTTTTCAAACGTATTTTGTGTTAACAATTAACATAAACAATAAATGTCATTGTACAGCCTATGCTCGGACCGCACGGACTCTAACTCTTGTGATCCACCCGCCGTATTGCGTTACTTAACGATTAATGACGGAACGCGCGCCGCCAACTGACGGTAATGTTTAAACACGCTTGATGACAACAACAAAATATTTCAATATGCCCTCATCGGGACCACGCGTACGAAGAGAGGACAGTCCACAGCATGTACTATGAAACCTACTTTACTCGTAATGGTAACTGTTACAGCGAGTGGTTTCATTTAGATTATGAAATTATTCACTGTGGAAGCTTTTGGATAAATACACCATAAATTAGAGAGATTTTGATAATGCTCGAGTAAATCTATCCGCACTTACAAAGGCAGGCAGGTTTCTGTAGGCATCCATCAGTACGCTCTGTTCCAGCATTTTTATCATGACATTTATTTTGGTTTTAGATACTGATTTAATTTAGTATTTTATATAAACGAATGGATTATGCATATAATTGTTTTTTTTTCAAATGGATAAAGGGAAATGGATATTGAACTATCGTGTGATTACACGAAGAAGTCTAATGGTATGTTACAAGGAGGCTGATTAGAAATTCTGTCATCAATATGCAATCTGCGTTAGCGCTAACAAATAAGCAAGAATTTACATTTTCAAAAGTTTATCCCATAACTATTATGCGTTACATTCCATCTACTCCATACTACTCCACTACAGTGCTGTTATATATCCGATTATTTTAATTAAACTTTTTATATGTAAAGTAGTTTTAATTTGTCAATTGCGTACACCGGGCATAGCAACCGGGTCCGTCACGTCTCTCCACCCTCCATCACTAACCACGTGAGTGACGACAGCAAGTTAAGCTGGACTGGCTTCATTTCTCGGGAACTCGTAAAAATTAACCCATTAACATCAATTAACGCGGTCAATGACGCGTCTCTACTTTTTACTACACTCGTTGTACTTTAGCGAACGCGTATTTCATTCTTTTGGTTCAACAAATTTTCTTATTGTTTAATGTTTAGATATTTTTTTATTACTTGAACACGTTCCTCAATCATTTTTTGCCATATTAATTCGCTATCCATACAGAACACTATAGTAACTTGGCAGAAATGTTTTTTACCTGCTAGCGGTACTTTAAGATACGAATCTCAAGAATTTTTTAAATTTATTTTCTCAATTTTAACCGGTAGATAATGCGTAACTTTATTACATTACCTTACTTTCCACGTAACTACACTTGTAAGGAGTATATAAATTAGCGTTAAGATTAACTATAGTAACAAACGGTAAGAGGTATAAGTTAAACCCTAAGTTAATAATGTTGTACACAATTTTGAGCTCTTCCACATTGATATATGGCTTATTATCATTTGTTACACTGCGCGCTGTTTCCTGACCACGTAATCGTCAAATTTGTATAGAAGCGTTAAATGAGCCGAGAATAGACATTCTCGGAAACGGTTTACGTTTTTGTTGACAGTGATGTACGGGGTTTGATTATCGATGTAAGACTTTTTAAAATATGTAATTGCTTATTTTATTATTAACCAGCAGTCGCCTAATTTAACTTAGCTTCTGTGGACATCATATAAAACGAAACATTCTGTGTTCACCCATCTTAGTACCTTTATACACTTCCCAGAGGACAGAGGACAGAGGACAAAGGGCAGAGGACAGTCACTCAGTAACATCAAACACTATATACTAAATAGTGATAGTGATATGACACAACAATACTCTGTATCAATAATGCCAGTAGTCTAAGAAGTAATGTAGAATGTGGTATTAACAATTACATTCATTACTTCTAAATGTATTTTATTTGGCTAATAACTTCTCACTCTGTCTACTGCTCGGTATGAACTGCATCGTGGTTAGTGTCTCGTCACTAGCGCCGCCGTCGCGAGGTGGCAAGTCATGCGCGGTAATTGAATTAATCTAACCTACCCCCCGCCACCCGCCACCTCCGGAGTCCGGGCACTACCTCCGCTACCTGCGCACTGGGCACCGTGTACCTATTGTTGTGTACGTGTAATTATATATATTTTAAAATTGAAAAAAAGTCTATCTGTGGCCAGTCGTGGTACAGGAGCACAAAGTTAACGCGACTGTCACCACCAGTCAGTGGAGCACACTGTCAGTGCTTCGATAGATTCATTATTTGTTATGTTTCAATGAACCTTCACTGTTGGATTGTACAAATGTAAGGTATCGCGTCATCTGCAACATGCTCGTCATACCAAATGTCTGAGAGTACGTATGTTTTAGGTCGAAGTCAGAGGGCAGATGCAGCACGTAGGCTTCGTCGACCGCACTGTACTTGCAATGCTGGTAGTTGGTACGCTGCTCACGCGTGCTTGTCATCAGCGAGGAGTCACTTATCTTACAGCAGAGTGTTTACAGATTCAATGCTTGCCTCAAATGCCTCTCTGCCTGTTCTGTTACTATGTACCTACACAGTAATATTTTGTTATTTTTTTGTTGGTTCGGTCGTCGAGGCGGCGTCAGGAACTTTAGGAATTTAGTTCCTTTATCATACTTTGAAACAAACGTAGAAAGCTAATTTGTTAATTTTATTTAAAAAACGTTTGAAAAGTAATTGTGCAAGATATGGCTCAGTGGTCAGAGTGCATCGACGGTTTGCAAGAGGCGCGGATGAACAGAATTCATTCACTCAAAAAATAATTTATCTTAACCTTAGTATGTGGTAAATCTTTAAAAATGTTAAAAACATTAAAATATTATGCTTTTAAGTTTTGCACAAAATGACGTGGGCTGTAGTTTTGAAGATTAATTTGATTTGTTTCTCACAGCGCAGTACGAGCAGGCAGGTCGGGACAGACAGACAGATTCATTTGTGGAAATTATACATTTGAGTGCGCCCGTGCTTTACGACGAGCTCACCTATTACTGGCTCTGGCATTACCTGTCTCTTACGCCGGTAGACCTGCAGTACATCGGATAATATATGTGAGGTTGTTTATGGTAATGTGGATAGTGCTTTTGTAAATAAATAAAAAATGATTCCGTAATTATATATTCTCATTCATTCCCGTGTTTAGTTACGCAAACAAAGGGACCTATTTATCATTCAGATATACTACGCAGGTTAACGCCGCATTATATCAAATCAGACGGATCATCGGAGCTTTATCAAGTATAAAATAGCCTCGAGAGAACAATGAGCCTATAACCGTCACCCCCTAAATCGCCAATGACAATTCAATTATTCCTTTTAACAAACTGTCTAATACGCACTTGTACACGTAGGCGTGCGTGGGCCGCGGCCCGGATCTGAACCTGTATACCTTCCAGTCGGCTATCACTCTGCAGGTGGTTTCGTCACCAAATTGCTCTCAATTTTCGATTGTAAATTAATTTGGAATGTTCCGAGCATTAAGTCGCAGCATGACCGGTGTCGTGACTCGTTACGGGCCTGCGATAGAGAGGGTATCAATTTTATCAATTTCAAAATATATGTAATTATTTGTATTTCGACAATAGAGACTGGTTGAAGGAAATGATCTCCATTTTGATTGAATGTATCCCAAAATCAGTATATAGCGGGGAACGCAGAGAAATTGTGCTGAAGATATTCCGTTCCCAGTAAGACACTTCCGTCCCTTACTTTCCGTTGTATTTTTGAGGAATTGCGTATTGCGGAACTTAACCCCGCGCTTTGCCTCGCAACCAGAACGAGGAAAATAAACATATTAAATATTTAATTTTCTCAAATAGGAATGGAACCCACGCGCCCGTCGCGTTTACTATCGCACTCTTACCATAAAACAAAATATTTATTTGTATATCTATAATAATACATTTTCTTTTATTTTCTCAGTTGAATTTTGATTAAATTGAAACGAGACCACCTCGGGACATACTTCCATCAAAAAAGTGATTTATTCAAAAGCTCCTCCACAAATGGCGATTGCGATTAGTATTTGCAAATATACTCATATCATTTAAATTGTGTCTGTTTCTTGTCTTCCTTTACTTATGACTCTATTTTAAATCATTAACTACTTATATGTAATTGTTGCGGCGAGGCGGGGGCACAGGGGTGCGACTGTAAACGCGACAAGTTGTGGGTTCAATTTCCACTCGAGGAATTGGAATATTTATGTATTTGTAATGGAATATTTTGTAAGGAAATAAGATTATTGCACAATTACAAGCAACTTGATGAGTTTAAATTTGATACAGTCAAATAACCGTCGCGTCTCGTCCGTGGCGCCGCGGCCGCCCGACACTCGCAAGAGTCGGGTATTAACAGTGGGAAGTGATGATTAAAGAAATGTATTTTTTAGCCACGCTTGAGGCGGTAATGGCAGTGTCGTAAAGTCCCCGCAATCTGTTACACTTTTATTAAAAAAAATGCATACGTCCGTAATGACCCGCCGCCCCCCCTCCCCCACTATCCCCTCCCACCGGCCGCGGACTTCCCACGAACAGTTTTATTATCTCATTAGTGCGAACAACGTCTTCATAACGCGTCGCGGCCGCGGGACATCTTTCATTACCGACGTAATGACTTTAATATAATCCTTCACTCCACTCTCCGCGCACTCACAACACATTAATAACCTCCCGGACCAGGATACTCACTTGTGACGCATCCATTGCGCCACGATTGCTATGACTGAGTTAATTCTGTGAAGTGTAACGCGCAATGGAGTCGGTACAAAAGTTCACATCTTGCTTACTATGTTATTGTTGTTCCAAAGCTGATTACGAAGAGCCTGAAGGCTAGAGGCCGGGGAAGGCGGGTCGAGGTAGCAGGGTCCCTCGGGGCTCGCCACTGTGCCCGCTGAGACCCCATCTGTTTACTCACACCCGCTAATGTTACCGTTTTACGGCTGTCCTCGCCCTGGGGCGTCACGACGAGCTTACTCTTGTTTTATTACACGTTTTAACCGTAATAGCGGAGATAAATGAAAGATAATAAATTACGACACTTGATTTATATTCAGATAAGAGTAGAGCCGTTAATAGTATAAATATAATTACCGAAAACCATTACCTTCATTAGAAGAGATACCTATGTATGTAGGTGTAATAGCTCGCTAGCTTATGAAATACTCTCCAATATTAGTGTTATCTTCACCATACTGACCTCAACAAAGGAACATGATATATTGGGAGTATCACAAAGAGACTGGCACGTACTCGTAGGTCGTAGGCATATCTCAGCAATCTAAAATGTGGCTGAAATGACACAAGTTTCTCAGCTATTGAATATTACGAAACAATGCAAATTTATGCGTCAAAGATAATAGGTGACGCGTCGATGTGACGGACGGCGGGCCGCGGGCGTCTCGCTGACACTCTGGTGAGAGTGTGCGAACGCTCTTGCCGAATTGCTAAAGCTCGGCCGCAAATCACGACAACACTCTATCAGATTTATTATCGGCTGTGAGGAAACCTCTAAACGTTTGTCCCCCTTATGGGCATGGACGTTGCCCAAAGTGAATGTTTTCAGACCTGCGGTGACCGTACTCGGAGATACACTGTCATAAATGTAAAGCCATTGACGTTGTGTTATAAAACTATATATTAATATTTAACTTGTCACCTACTCATGTTTATTGGAAAAGAGAAGTTTGTGAAACATCATTAACCCTACTTTGAATTTCGAGGACAAAGCAACCCTTCGTTTTAAATTCACATTTAAATAGGACCCCTGTGTAACAAATTAATTTAGTAAACTAAATATTCATACTTTAGTTATAGTTTTTATAATATTATATGTACGTGTATACCATATATATGTATGTACGTGCACAATAACTCATTAACCTGTATCTTAAGTAGTTTCTAAATATTTTCGATGAGTTGTTGTTGCGACGAGTGTGAAGTTAAGTTTAATTTAGTAGAGTGGTTGCGCCCGCGCGCCCACGCGAGCGAGGAGCACCGCGTCCCCGCCGCTGTGTGGGATTCATAAATTATAACAAACGCTTCAGTTTATTGCTTATTATATATTAATTACGATTGAACTATCTAAAATATTTAAGCGTTATATAATTTGTAATTTATAGTCAGCAACGTAGGACGTGTCAAGTAACTGTCGTTACTGCGAGCTCTGATGGCGCTCGATGGGACTCGATGGGACTCCGTACAGAATTCAATTATTTCCCGTCAAAACCAAACGAGGAAATAAATTAGAAATACTCATAAAAGTGTTTACTATTTGATTGGGACGTCGCTTCGGAGTTTTCAAATTAAACTAATCTCATTTGTGTCGTAAACACGTGGATAGCTCTTCTTGTCAAAATCTAAATATTCAATTATTGTCATTAACAATTTTCTAATCAATTGACTTTTTAATTCTATAATCTTATTTATATTCGTTTGTTTGGTGAAGTTTCGTGAGGGAATCATTTCAATTAAGGTTTGAAAATTACATTTTAAAGTTACAGATTATAAATTTGAGAAAATATTTCGATTAAATTAATTTACTCTTAAGACTTTATCATCCCTGCCTGTGCTATGCTCTGCTATACAGCAATATAGCGTAAACCTAAAAACAAGTATTTATAATTTATTGCATGATTTATATTCTAACGGCATATCCGTTAAGAGAAATTTGTATTAATAACAAAGGCTGGTAAACATTGACGATCTTATTTTTATCTTTAATCTTAACTTATTACTTCGAATGAGAACCGAACCCACGACGCAACACAACAACGTTGATGGAATAAGTTTCGTATTGTCAGTGTGCGTCCCGGGAGCCGCTGCGTGACCCTGCGATCGTATATTTTAGAAATAGTAATGGTTTCAAATGTAAAGAAATAATAAACACTGAAGTGTATTATTTATTTGTTCTAAGATATTTATGTCTTTTATTCGTAATGAGTTCTGTCACTAAAATAACTTATGTTTCCATCGGTTTGTTCATTCGTATAGTTTAGTATAGTGATTATTTATAAATCTATTTCATTTACTCTACCTACATTAAAACAAACACAAAAAAATATAGATTCAGTCAGAGGCCGTCCTGGCGCAGTGGAAGACGAGGATTATGTGTTCGATTCCCACTGGAGAAAGATTGTATTTCATTTACTGTGCTATTGAATAACAACTTAATTTTTTTTAGTTACAATGTCTCAAGATAGATAAGTAATATAATAATTACTAAGTACTCCTACTATCTTTGGAAGATGTCTTGATATCTCCTTGATACCTTGATTTTTTGCCTCGGACTATTTACTTATAGTACCTACATTTATACATGTTTCCTGAGTCACAATATAGGTATACTACACATATTGCACATACTGCTACTGCCGGCCATTAAGTAGTCAATACCCGCAACGGGTTAAACTGCTTGTTGATACGCAAAGTAACAATCTCTCCGTTTTAATAAGTGATTATATGTTCTCATTTTAAGATGATGCCAACCTATGATTTAGTTTGACCTTGTGAGTGCAGGGCGGTGCGGGCCGGTGCAGGGGGGGTGCAGGGGGGGTGCAGGGGGGTGCAGGTACGAGTGCGTCGAGCTTTCCTGGAACACATAATTTCTCATACGCAGTAATCATCTGTTGCAACTTAATGTGAAGCTTTTATTTATCCTCCCGTGTGTTTCAGTGCTATATCCAAATTATATTTAACTAGCGACTTCCGCTGGCGTTGCCTGTTCAATGCGATAAAACAGCACAAGTACCTAGTACTCGTACACATGTTGTTTTATTGAGCTTAATTTAATATGAAAGGTGCGAAATACGTGCTTGCAATATAACTATGATAAGTAGAGTAGAGATTAGATAACGACATGTTTCATTATTTAACGTTTTATTATTTATTTTTATAGCTTCACACACTATCCCACTTATAGTAAGGTAGGCGGAGGGAACCTGGGAACCTAGTCTTAAGACGTTTCTTCCGCTCCCTAATCTTTATTAAATAAACAATATCTTTAATAACAACTTAATACGGGTTCACTTGTGTATAAAAATTATTTAATTTTTTTGACAATACAACAATAACAATAAATAGTATGTTGAATACAACGTAAAGTTAACAGAATATTAAATTAAATTTGTAATTATTAAATTACAAATTTAAATAAAATTAATTGAACAAAACATAGAAAGAGAAGTTTAAAACTCTAGTAAGCCTGGCGCAGTAGGAACAGCGCGTCTGCAACAAACCCCTCCCGAGATGTTATGTTCAAGCCAAAAGTTAATTATCATTCCTAAACTTTTTGCCCCAGTTTTTGTCGATAATTTAATTTGTTACCTTTTACGAGCATGTAATACAACTCCTTAGGAGACGACGGCGTTTCGTCGCGGCGGCCTTCAAGCGTGACGGCTACCGGGCGGCGACAAAAACGTTATTATAGCGACCAGAGACCAGGCCTAGCCGCGCGACTGGCGACCACCACCACCACCAGGCCACACTCCCAGCGAGCCTTTGTGTTGCTTTTTTGTGCGATAATCTAATTGTTGAGAAAAAGTTTAAGGATCTATTCTTATTATCTGTATCTGAATATTGGTCGTGGCTGTGATATAACACGCGGCGGTTGCGAGTTCTATTCCTGATAGGGAACATGAACATTATTTTCATTTCCCCGCTCTCGCACTCAATATCCTGATAATTGGGCTGCGTGTCGTGAACGGCGTGTTTTAACAGGAGGTTCCCTTTACTTACCAATTAAAAAGTATAGGTATTTCCAAAAGTGTTATTCGGGAAAGTGTCTTGCTTCTAAATTTAATTGAAAAAAGTAAAATAGATTTTAATTATAAGAGAACCTACACGAGTGGTTCCTGTTAAAGCGTGAACTAAACAATAAAAGTTGTTTTCTCTTTTTAGCTTCATACTGTATTTGCATATATCAATGTAGGCAAAGAGAACCTGGGAACATAGTGTTAAGGCACTCCATTCCCATTAATATATTATTTTCGTTCTCCATTTCTCTCTGAATTCTTTTATATATAATTAATAATCAAAAAAAATATATTAAGAAAAAATAATCAAGACAAACCTCTTCAAAACCTTCATCAAATAAGTTATTATTTGAATATGCACTTGTATCGGACGTTATTAAAGCAATACTTGAAGTAGACTACAATAACAAGTTGAATTCTATTACTAACCGAAGTAACAATAACTCGTGTCCCCGACAGCTCACTGCCAGGGTCCCAGAGCGTCCCAGTGGGGGACTCACTAGCACCGCCCCGTCACCGTCACCATCCAAGCCTCTACACGAGGCGCGTCGGTTGTTTTTATTATTACAACGAGTTTACTTAGCGCTTTGTGAAAGTTGAAGACGAATCTAAATATCGATTGTTATTTGACCTTTAATGGACTGGACCTGTTCAATGAGCTCCGAGTTTGTGTTGGAATTAAATTTAAGCTTCTTTTTAAATTATTATGTTTAATAGATATTGTTAAGTATTTTTATGATGGTTGACATATATTTTATTTTTGGGTCGTGTCCTATTTAAAATTTAGCTGTAAATTGAAAGACAATTCAGTTTTAAACAGATTTACATATAGATTCTTCACTTTATTAATATTGCAACAAACTAAATTTAATTTAAATATGTAAATTTAATTTATATATTTACATTTAAAAAAGAAACAGAATTCCGCCGTACGGTACTCGAGGCTATATTACAAAGTACGTATGTAATGTAAGGTATAGGTTGGCGGGTAGGCGGGTAGGTACCCGCGCGGTCGCCGCTGCGATCTCAATTATAGATAACTCTGCTTAGACACGGCCCATCACGGCGGCCGCAGACAATGGCCCGCCTCGCTGCTCACTCCTCACTCCTCACTCCTCACTCCTCACTACTCACTGCTGGTCACTTCTATCATACAACACTATTGAACTTCATACTAATATCCAAATATCCGTGATGACCCCCACCAGCCATCATTCTTTTCTAGACATTAGTTTAACTATAGGTAAAAGCTAAAAGCGGAGAAATCGGAAAAGGATAAAAAAATCTGTTTAATAGTAAACTAAAATAAAATGTGTAAAATTGATTGAATTTCAACTACTATAAGAGTAATAATGCGTTAGACACAGAATGTGTCCTAGAAGTAATAAAAAGTAATTTTTTTAGAATGCTCTAACGAATATTAATATGTAAAATATACATCGTTTTGGTCTCGTACAGTGTGTTAATGACAGATAAGAGTTATATTATAATATATTATATGTATAGTAACTACAGTGTTAAAACTCTCTGTTTCTCACTTTCCGTCTACGCCGACTTTCGACACTACTTCTTGAATTTTATCTCGCACTTTGTCTTACCAAAATGAGTAAAACGGAAAAAATCATTCCACTAAGTGAGTATGGAACCCGCAGCCGTCGCGCTTACAAACAGAGGCTAACAATTCCAACATGCTTTTAGAGTCTTAGAGAAGGAAGAAGTCGATTTTTAATGTATGATGTCGAGGGCGCTGACGCTGTCGACGTGCGCCGTGAACTCGCTCTACAGTCCTAATCTCTAAACTGGAAGGTGCCTTCCGTACTCTACTTTTTTGCGTGTTTTATTTGCTAGCAGGAGTCGGTCAGTGAAGTTATTTATTAATCATAGACAGACTTGAATTGGGACTTTTGTAGATGTTATCTAAGTATACGGATGTTGTCGAAATAATTTATTAATGTGTTTTAACATATTTAACATTTTATATCGTTCACTTTGAACGCTACAGTTAATTTCGTTCCTTTTTAATTCACTACACCTCTTGACACTGTATTATGAATCAAACATAAAATACTTAAATAAGAAGGTGTAAAGGGTCCAAAGTAAGCCGTAGCCGCGCTCGAACGCAAATAAATGAGGCGAGTAACTGACGCGATAGCATCGACAGCTCACTAAATTAATTGGGAACCCAATACCCATCATCACATACTCGTAGTGGAGCTGTTTATGTTTCTACCCATTTGTTATGTGGTAAACAAGTGGGTAAGCTTCTTAGTAGATACTACTTAGTTGTTCAGATTTTCTGCCTCCAAATAGAAATGCGAATACAATTTTAATTAAGTGTTTTTAATAATGTCTTTTGTGATATGTATGACCTAAATAAACAATTTGTATTTGTAGATTCAGATGTTGTTAGAAGAATGTTTGTATGTAGGTTTTCTCGGGCTTCAGTGAGAACAAGTTAAAAAAAATAGCTTCATACTGTATCCCGCATATAGCGGGGTAGACGAGGTTAAGTTACGCACACATGAAACTAAACATCGTGCTTCGGATCTTGTCAGAGCGAAAAAAAAACAATAATTCATTAATACGACTGTCGAATCCGCAACCACTGCGCGTAACTTGGAATTGTAACAAAGGATCAAATTATTATTAGTAGCTGACAATATGACTCACCTCTCACTGATCGAGTGAAGAGAGGTGCGTCAGACACTCACCAACTATACATACATGTATTTATTTCTTTGAAATTCAATATATCAAATTCAAATTCAAATTCAAAATTAAAAAAAAAAAATTGCACTTTTGAGTGTAATACACAGTGTAATAAGTTTTACTTGTTAGAATTTTTTTTACGGATATTTTAAATTTTGGAAGTGGCAAACTAAGAATACACTGCGGAATTTTATTATATACACGTATGCTCAGACCCATAAAGGATTTATTAACTTTTTGGAGGCGAAAACTTGGTGTAACAAGCTTATCTTTATTTCTCGTTTCTATCGTATGACTGTCGCTATTTTTTCTATGACAATGTATATTTTGTCGGACAAAGAGAATATTATAGTATAGAAATTGGGAAGCAACTGTAATAAT
>JAKRZM010000815.1:48706-62100 GCA_036379175.1 Heliconius cydno galanthus | reverse complement strand
CCCCCCCCCGCGTGCCACCCCCCGCTGAGCCGTCTGATTTCCTTTTTTTTGACCGCATTTCTTTGTTTCGTACCTGATCTACTTTTGTAAGCAGCAAAGCGAACTCAAGTTCAACTTAAATAAAGTTCATCATTTATCATAATTTGTCTCAGACATGTAACATACTTTGCCTTTGTTATATATTTATTATATTTGTACTTCAGTACGCAATCTGGTTTTGCTTAAACTATTGTGTCAAACAAATATTATTATAGAATTATAAATTTTTTTAATTTTTATATTTAAAAATATCATCATATTACCTTACGTATCGTTCTGTGTTTCATAAAAACGAACCTTTCCCAAATAAGTATAAGGAACAAAGTAAGTATGTCCTCTACGTACTCGTCACGTCTTCATGGTGAAAACAATTAAAATACCTCTGGAGTTTTCTTTACCAGCAGTTAACTCCAATTACTTTACCCATTAACTGTGTTTAAGATTAATATTTACATATCAATATTAATCTTAAATTGATTAAAATAAAAAAAATATAAGATTATTCAAAATCAAATCTTATTAGGTTATTAGTTAATAGCAAATGCAATTGTTATATAAATAATTAGATCTGGACAGGCGCGCTGTCCGCCGCCGCTGACCGTCGCGGTGGTCGTGACGGTCTGACGAAGGGTTAAAATGAATTAGCTCCAATAATTGGATACAGTTAGCGTAGACGGATGACCAGCGACACCACATTCCTTCCCAGAGGCTCGCCAGATGCCGACATACAGACATTGATTATAAATTAACTATTTTATATTTTTTCCTTGTATTTTCCTTATAGGAAAGTTTCCTTTCAGAGCTCCTTACATTTTTTTATTTTTTATTAATTTCCTACATAATAAAAATACAAATGGCAGTAAACATTTTTTTTTCAGATTCACGCTATATCCCGCATGTAGAAGGGTAGAGTGAGGCTAGTGTTGAGACACACCAATCCCCATTTTTCATCTCATGACTGAGAAAATCTGAGTGCGAGGCCGCGTGTTGTGAAGCAGAACCTAACGCATCTTGACCTTCCACAAAACATAATATAGCATCATTTAGATTTCTTTCTAAATTATGCTATATTATGTTTTTACATTTCTTTTTGCATTTGTGAATGGATATTACTAAAATATCTTCCTTCCTTAAATATTCATTTGTATTACAATAAGCTCCAAGCGAGACCGCGAGTAATCCCTAGCTAGCCCCGCAGCGCGGCGCACGGGGCTGTAATAGCGGTCGGTCTGCGGCCTCGTCTTCCATACTCATTATGATTCTCGATAAAGCAAAGCAGCTCAAACTCTTAAATACCGTTTATGAATAAAAGACATGTTGAAATTCAACATACTTGCATTTTTTTGTTTACCCAATTAGCCCTATGTAACAATATACATACGAGTATATTTAACTCAACAATAATAAAAGTTAAGGTTTACGCTGTATCCCGCACACAGCAGGGTAGGCATTGATTAAGGCAACAGATACCGCAGTCAACGTGGCTAAATACTGGCAAAATATGATCTGAATTTTCCAAGCACTGCCACGAAGAAGAAGAGGGTAGGCAGAGGGAAACTACTATTAAGAAAATCCGTTCCCCATTTTCCGTCGAATTTTGGAGGCATTGCGTGTTGAGTGATGGAACTCAATATCAGAGCGAATAAATAGTTGATTTCCTTAAGTGAGACTAGAACACACAACACACACTTGTGCTCCAGCAGTAACAAAGTTTTTGAAAGCAAAATTGTATACAGCTATATTTCTGCACATGAAGTGGTTGTACTACCTTATACGGTCCGGCCACTGTCTGCCGGTAATGACCGCACTCTCTGCGGTTCTCTCCGTCGCTCGCCGTTTTTTGATAATAACTGAAGCACATTTAGCGTCGCCGCAACAACTGCTCGGAACACTTTAATGGAAGTCTATCAGAAAATGTTAGGAATATTTTATTACAATAATTGTATCAAACCACCACCAACGATCTCTTAGTTGCCTCGCGTATCTACTGCTCTTATTTCTTGCAAAATGGGCTTTGCTGTGGTGAGCTTGAGCCTTCAAAGTAAAAATAATGGTCTTATTATTCTATGAGTATCAATGATCGCCGGTTCTAACCTACCATACAAGAGATATGTGTTTTGAGACACGGAATATTTATTTATGCATGTTTTTGTATTATACTTAGTTTCACGTTTCACGTACGTTTTATATTTACGACTTCGTTCTCTCTAACTACCCCTCAGAGAGGGGGAGGTTCCCCAAACGGTACGGCCTCTACATATCTCTTTCGCCTCGTCCACTGTTATCAAACTCTTCATACATGCCCTCCGGGGTGTCCTCATGCTTTTTAACGTGACCTTCCTCCAGTATTTTTCATACTGTGTTTTCGAAAGTCAACCGAGAAGTCAACTTAAGTTAAATTTTGTATTATTTTCTCTCCCTCCTTTCCTCCTCGATGAGTAGGTACGAAGACGTTGGTGACAATGGACGAGGCGAAAAATATGCAAAAATCGTAGCGATTGGGGCTCGTGTCTCTCTGGCTTATCCGCTGGAATTAAGCGTTAAAAAATTTTTTCAATAGCCAAATATTAATGTCTACATTATCTCTTACGCAGGGTTACTGTCTAAGTTCTCATATCCTATCCTATCCTATATCTTATAAAACAAAGTCGCTTTTCGTGTCTGTCTGAACTTTCTAACTCTTCTTNTCGCCTCGTCCACTGTCATCAAACTCTTCATACATGCCCTCCGGGGTGTCCTCATGCTTTTTACGTGACCTTCCTCCAGTATTTTTCATACTGTGTTTTCGAAAGTCAATCGAGAAGTCAACTTAAGTTAAATTTTGTATTATTTTCTCCCCCTCCTTTCCTCCTCGATGAGTAGGTACGAAGACGTTGGTGACAATGGACGAGGCGAAAAATATGCAAAAATCGTAGCGATTGGGGCTCGTGTCTCTCTGGCTAATCCGCTGGAATTAAGCGTTAAAAAACTTTTTCAATAGCCAAATATTAATGTCTACATTATCTCTTACGCAGGTTTACTCTCTAAGTTCTCATATTATATAGAAGTGAATATTCCCAAGCTGGTTTTAAAACTTCCTCCTAACGTTTTATATAAGTCTCTTATAACACAAACAGTATATTAAATCCGTTCCATACATATGTACATACACTTACTCTCCTCTCATCTCAGCCGAGCACCATCGACGGGCGCGATACATGGATATTAAACACTTCGCCCGTCGTAGCTCATCCTTGTAGTAGACTCTTGCTGGAACAAGGTCCGGGTGCACCTCGCCGCGTCCGTGAGCGCGAACTAAGAGAAGACAAATAAATCATACGGTAGAAATATAGCACTACATCCATTACACTCCTACAGCTCATCATGCATTAAACTTACTTGCAAGTAGAAAAGGATGTTTTTTCTTCAGAGAATGGTATTTTTTTGTTTGCAAACACTTTTTAGTTTTAATTCTAGCGCTAGTGGCACACGAATATTATTACTAGTATTAAGCCTGAGCGTTCTTTACTTTTAGGGACAGGGGACAATCAAAAATGTATTCTCTATATTTGTTAATTATAAATCAAATAAAACGAACTTTTCTATTTTCGTTATTTATAAAATTGAAAAGTCTTTGTTTGAGAGGAAACTAAGATGAACCACACCTTATTTTGTTGCAAATACATTGATATAGTAGCTTCGATGTAGGAACAAAGGTGAGCAGACATCAGCGGGCTGGTGAGGCTGGTGAGGCTGGTGAGGGGCTGGTACGGCGCAGTATGGCGGCGCGTAAACCGGTGCTCTTGCATCTGTAGCGCGAGTAATGTTTCAAAGCTGTGATGT
Organism: Heliconius cydno galanthus; assembly: GCA_036379175.1. NCBI lineage: Eukaryota > Metazoa > Arthropoda > Insecta > Lepidoptera > Nymphalidae > Heliconius > Heliconius cydno. Next base: position 58,239 of record JAKRZM010000815.1, on the reverse strand, counting down.
ATCGCCGGTGTCTGCGAGGTAGCGCTCGCTTTGTGAGGTTGAACTGTTAGTAGGTACTGTACTCATCTTTGTGTTGTATATATTATTCTATTACAGATTTATTGATACTTCATTATCATTAACACAGAAAGGGCCTAATGACAATTCCATGCGTAATTAGTCATTACTACAAGGAATTTGAACCCATGGTCCTCTTGCCAAAAAATACTAATAAATGTTAAAGCTTAATACAGAGGTTCGACAATATACTATATATTATATTGTCGATCAATTAACAATTTAGTTTTCATTTTCCTGTTAAGACAGATTACAACTGTGACTGTGAGTTCCGCCATACTACGTAGTATCTCGAGTGTGGCTGAAGAGTGGAGAGTCGAAGATTTTTCATTTAGCTCTATCGGCCTACCTTATCATGATTAAAAAATGTAACGACTTGGTTATTTGGTTTGTTCTCGGCATATCTGATATAGGCACCTCTGTGCGGACGGTGTACTGTGTGCTGTGCTACTGTGCAGTCAACCTCTCTTATCTATTTATATTTAATTGTCTCCTGTGTGTCGAGATAACGCAGTTCAATTGCTAAGGGGATCTAATACTATGATATCTAAGCTGTATGGATGCGTATGCAGTAACAAGTATTTAATCGTATTTATAAATACACTTTTAATTTATGTACTATGTAGTGATCAAACTTTTCCACTTTTAGAATAATCAATGAACCTATGATTCTATGATTTTTGAAAAATATATAGCTTACTTATATATGAGAAAATATACAACATTATCGATCGAAGAAGTCTACAAATTAGAAAATATATGTATAAGCGGAGCTTACATAAAGTGAGTCTCATTTGTGTAATATGTGAAGATTGAGCGGAATTCCCCGAGCACCCGCCTCCACAGCGACACCACGACACCACGACCCCGCGACACCGCGCGGCGCACGCGGAACTGCTCGCTGCAGAATGCTGCCCTTTGCGGGGACAATGGCAGAGATAATGTACTGGAGAGGTAATGTATTCTACATTAGAACATCACTTATATATTCATTCGTTTAAAAATTATCTTTGCACCCAACATAGTAACAGAGAGAAAACCTAGAGTCAACACGGCCCTTTCTCTGCTTCAAATCCAAGTTAATAATTATTTTTAGAAATCTACATTTATATATATTATTTTGTTCACATTTTTAGGTAGCTTTTGTGAAGTTATATTTGCGAAATACGTAGACCTACATACAAACAGGCTCTACCCTAATCTACTAATCTCATTGAATAAGAAGTCAGTCGCGGCGGTCATAGCGGGTTCGAAGTAACGCAAAAAACACTTTGTAAATGAATTGCTAATATGTAATAAATGAGTGGAAACCAGATTGCTAATACTGTCTTACGTTACATACATGTGTACGCGTGGGGACTATGGGGACTGGTACGTGCACTAGGCGCTGGACTCTGCTTTGTTCACTTGTTTCATATATTTTTGTTATTAATCTCTACTTCCATTAAAAATGTACTTTAAAATCATTTTGTTATGATATTTAAATAACTATTTGCATATTTCATCAGACAACTAGAGTCCGACAATGGTTGTCAACTTCATCATCGATCAACTTTCTAAAATATTTTTATTTCGACATTATTTTCTAGATTTATAAAGAAATAGTTTTGAATTATTTATCATACAATAGGCTGAAAGATTGACATAACAGATCCGCCGTATGCTCCAATTTCTCCAATTCTTCCGCAACGATAGAAAATCAGTTTTGTCTTTGAATTAACTATATATGAGGGTGAAGGAGAGGCACTGAGGTACCCATAGACCACCGTTGATCCGCCGCTCATGTTACACCTGTACATTTATAAAACATAAACTTATAAAATGTACTTATAACTTATAAAACTTATAAATATCATATTACACTAAAACTATTGGTTAATTAGACCCGTTTCCATCAAAGGCGGAGGGAGGAGGTCCAGCTTCGATATATTTTTAATTATATGATCAGAATTGAAGTATCGTTTCAGAATGCGACTGCGATGTAGATCTCTAGTTTACTGCTTGTTACTTGCAGTGATATCGTCAATAAAAACTATAATGTCCATAAAATACGTGTAATTGTTGTGTAAATGATTGAGATTATCTTTTAGGACGGATTTAATACATTACATGTTTTCGACAACATGTTACCGGCCGCGCGCCTGCAACCGTCTATTAAAGGCTGCTATAACTATATATGACTCAATGTTTTATTCGTTATCAACTCTTTTTTATGTCTCTATTTAATGTCTTATGTTTTGACTCATTTCTTATATTCTGCTTAATTTTATGTTTTTCCGTTATCATTATATTTGATGACATTGAGGAAAGTAATTCAAGATTGAGTTCATGAGTATTAAAATGCTTAAAGGTATTTTTCGTTTGTTCTTTCTTTAACAAAAACATATATTTTTTTGTCCTTAAGGTGGGACAATACTTAAAAAAAAATTTATTATAAAAGCTTAAATATAAATGTTTGTTCCATGTTTAGTTTCCTTCCTTTTTTTAAAAGAGATTAGTCCAACACCTACTACCTACACAGCTAAGACGATGTTTTACATTCTTACATTTAACAAATGTTCTATTTTGATAGAAAAAGTATAATCATTATCAAGCTACCACAGATTGACAGTGATGATGATTATTGACCACCACCACCAAGCTCTAGCGCTCTACGAGTGTGTCACTTCAAATTTATTGCTTTTAATGTATAGTAATTATATGATATTAATGGATTTATTCATTAGAAACCGGCTAATATATTTACTTCATTTTCCTGCGAGTCGTATCTGGCTACAGAAATTGTTTTTACATTTTACTTTGCTATTCAGAGTTCGAAACAAGGTCACACATGTGTCTTGTAATAATTATTTTAATTAATAACAATTATTATTTTCAGCTTCACGCCGTATTAACACACAGCGAGATAGGTAGAGGGGGGCTGCTGAGGGGGGCGGGGGGTGTTAAAACACTTCGTTCTCTATCTTCCGCCCTATTTTCCAGACATTATGTGTTAAATGGAGGACTCAACGCGCTTTGTATTATTACCGCAAGGAAATAAAAATATTTAATAAATGAGAATCGAACTGCGACATTTGTTATATTTACAGTCAAACGTTGGGCCTCAATCAGGATCAATAAATGTATCAGTAAATATCTCAATCAGGATCAATTTCCTAGTAAGTCAGAAATTAAAGTCAAATTAATAACATACCACTTAAATATGAGTTTACTATAATTATCTAATTACAACTAAACGTTAGGTAAACTAACAAAAAATTATAAATACGTAAGTAAATGGGTATCTGAGCGCGACAGAGTCGGCTGCGCAGGCGCACCTGTGTGACCTGTGGCCGCGCAGCACGCTCCACGTCAATCGCGCTGTAGTCTGGTAGTAGTGGGTAGTCAGGTGTAATTACACTCGACTGGGGTGACTCGACTCGACTCGACTCCGCCACTTGCGTCGGACTTGCGTTTCCTGCCACAAATAATTGCGACCTCAACTGTCAAGCGTCTCTGTAGGTACAACATTTGTCTTGTTGTCTGTCATTTTGTCGGAAATCAGATGTTCGTTGAAATTGGCTAACTGAGTGATTTTGTACATTATACTATTCATGTATATCTTCGTTAGATTTTTGGTATTTTGTATACTAACGGAAACAGGTGGATGATGGTGAACAGATGAATTAAAATATTAAAAAATACATGTAGATATTGGTAATGTACAAAAGTTATTATGATAGACAAATAAACTTTATATTCATATTTATACATAGACAAATACAATATGTTTCTGGTCTAAATATACCTACATATACGTACCCCCGTAGCTCGTAGGTGCGCGTACTCTGCATGCCATATTTGATGTTATTAATTTTAAATAGTTCCTTAGCTAGTGAGATCTCTATCGACGTCAAACATTGCAAAAGTAACGGCGGCAACTGGCTCGTAGTGACATAAGTTATTAAGAACCTGATACATTAGATAAAACATATTATTTTATTTATGCTTAGTCTCATATTTAAAAAGAAATAACAATTTAAGATTTAAAGAATATTCACTCAATTAAGGTGATATTCAATTAAACTATAAAAATTCATTACATTTTTTTACAATTATTAAATTATTTTATTTTCACATCTCACATGTCACAATTTTTTTTATTTTTGTCTTAAATTTCTATTTAATCATTTATATGGTATAGCATATTTAAATAAAATAAAATTAAAATTAATTAATTTCACATATATATATTCAATAAAACATGTTTATTAGTTTATATATTTATTTTAAAATTATATTATATATCTTTTAAAATTCATAATAACATTTCTGAACAGTTCGCGTCGACGGTCAGCACAGTATGAAACCTCCCTAACTCTCTCGGTCCCAGCAGGGGTCGGTTTCGGGCGAACGGGGCAACTCTTGCAGCATTGTTTTGACGGCCGGCATCTTGCTCGTGTACTACTACACTTGCAAAACAATCTATTTTAGACCTTATCGTTTACGAGTAAAGTTCAAATTGTACGAACACATAGAACCACTCAACTTCCAACTCTACCCCGTCAATGATAGAGTCAGTTTTCAAACGACGAAAGTGTCTGCGGCCGAAGTCACGATTAATTACGGCGGTCGAGTAATGTTACCGAAAATGTATATCGCAATATTGTGAACTGTTTAAATGAGTTTTGGTCCGCTTCAATATTTATTTGACTCGGGCGTGACGGACGGACGGACGGACGGAGCCGCGCGCCCTCGTATGCTCACCGGATGGACTTTCGCAATCGTGTTCCTCGTTACTTATTATAGATTACAACTTGTTTCAAATTAAAGCGTGGGAAATTGGTTACGTATTTATTAAGTGATTTATTTTGGCCTAAAAAATAATTATTGTTATCTTAAAATGTATATCATAATTTTTATTTAGCGAGAGAGTAAATTGTCCTGATTTCTTTAATTTGTAATTGATAAACAAGTTAAGTAACTTTTAAATTGTGTTCTCCATAATAAACTACTAGATTAGAAATTGAATAGTAAAAAGTCATCCAAAATTAATAAGATGCATGTAATAGTAAGAGCGCGCGTCAAAACACTGTAACAGCTCTGTCTGAGTCTCTCCGTGCAGGCGAAGTAACATTATCTTGATTTCGTTTTTACTGCGGTAGTAGTACTAGTAGTTGCGTGTTCAGGAATGTTTCTGAACACACCTACATGTGTCGAGGGAACGTACGTTTTAACAGACACGAAAAATAAAAAGGAAATTATATCAGGAAAATGGAAAAAGGGAATTCTCTCTGAATATTTATATTTTATGAGTTTTGGATACATCCAATAAAAAATAATAGATTTGGATCAGTTGTAATATATTTTATTATAAAATGTGTCAAAGAATTGTTTTAAAACAGATTGTGAAACTATGTACAAATCATTTCGAATATTTTTTTAGTTCCATTTCTGTCGTGAGAGTTTCTGCCGAGACCCTCGCAGCAGTACCCTCGTACTCCCGCGGTTTCGCGATCTTGAACTATGACCGCTTACTTTTAGTTTATTTGTAGCGCTCATAAATGAGAATTGGTTTAGAAATTACATATTTTTGATAGGTCTGAATGTGAGTGAAGTTGATTTATGGGGGTCGATGCCCTCATGGGGAACTAATTATTTTATATTTTCATTTGTTCGATCTAGTAACAAGACTGATCGCGGCGTTGATTTCTCTCACTCAATACGCAATGTCTCGGATATTTGATAAGTGCATGAGGAGGAAGGAGGACGGAGGAATTAACTTTTTAAACTTTTTTTATGTATATTCTTTAAATAGCTTGTATATTTTGTTTGAAAGTTAATTTAAAACAATTCCACCATCTAAAGTTACAGTACTTCCCGGTCGGTCCTCTCGGTACTTTATGTTTCCGTTAACATCGAGCATTGAGTTTCTTTACCTTGGGGACCGCAGACGTAACTTACGACACCGAACTATCTTAAGTTTCATTTACTTTGTTTCCGATATTTTCGAGAAGAGGCAGAGTCGCTGAGGGTATAACTGTAACATTTTGTGTTGATAAACGAAAAGTTGGGCCTTATTCAAATAGGTTAGTAAAGGGTATGGTCTAAATAAAATCTTATAAATCAGCTTTACGCTATATCCCGCACACAGCAGTGTAGGCAGAGTGAACCTAGTGTTCTGACACTTCGTTAGGGTGTATTGGCTAGGATACCTGGTTGTCATCTAGGAGGCTCGGGTTCCATTGCTGGTTTTTTTAAAGTAGCAATAAAAAGTGGAGAAAATGAAATATTTATTTAAATCTATATTTTCATTTATTCGCTGTGAGTTCGCGTTTCGCTTTTCAGAATAAACCGTGAAGCTGATAAAAAAATTAAAGCAACAAATTCAAATAATGTGTTTTATAATATGTTTGCAGTACTGTACATTGAGTGTAGCATCTTTTTTTAAATATGGGAAGATATACTAGAATATCTTAAAACGACGACGTATAGCGTTGTTAAAATGTTCTGTTCACGCACTACGCACTGCCCACTGATTGTTCAATAATTCCTGACAATTATATGAATGAAGAGTTATTCTTATAATTTGGTGAGACACAAACAGAGGCGAGGCGGCTGCAAGTCATGCGCGCTAATAGAGACCTCCCCTCCACCCTCCGTCCACCCTCCGTCCCTCCAGGGCCGTGAGACGGTGAGACCACTGACGGTACCGGAAATATAGAAATACCTCCAATATGTACTCATTACAATACAGTGTCATTTTCCATATATCCTTTGCCTATTACTTACAGTCTGCCAAAATATGCTTTTAATTATTTCAACAGATGTACCTACCGCATGTAATTAAATTATATTAAAAAACATTTTTAAACAACTTTCAATACTTATGTTACAAAATTAATGATATATCCCAACACCAGGTACGTTCTTATAATTTTACTAACAATAACGTTTTTCCGAACAGAATTGTATGAGCTCCAACTTCGAAATTTAATTTTCCCATAGCGAAAATGATATGACTACTTTGAAAATTTATTAGAGAACATAGCAACTGTAGCAGTTATCTATCTATGGGCAGACAGACAGACCAACAAACGAGTGACCTTAATGTATGAGATACCCAAAATCAGTGGGCTATTATCAAATGATCTCGAGTNGGGTTGAAAGTTTGTATGGGAAAATTCTTAAATCGCCACCGATTCTTATAAAATTTGATATTTAGACTCTTAAAAATATTTAATTGCACATATGTTTCATGGTTTTCTAGAATTTACCCCCTAAGGCTGCAAATAAGGGGTTGAAAGTTTGTATGGAAAAATCTTTAAATTGCCACCGATTTTTATAAAATTTGAAATTTAGACTCTTAAAATATTTCATTGAACACATGTTTCATGGGTTATTAGAATTCACCCTTAAATACGCAAGCGCAGCTGCGCGCGTCCGCTAGTTAAATTATATTAAAAAACATTTTTTATACAACTTTCAATAGTTATGTTACAAAATTAATGATATATCCTAACACCAGGTACGTTCTTATAATTTTACTAACAATAACGTTTTTCCGAACAGAATTTCGGAAACAAATTGTATGAGCTCCAACTTCGAAATTTAATTTTATCATAGCGAAAATGATATGACTACTTTGAAGATTTATTAGAGAACATAGCAACTGTAGCAGTTATCTATCTATGGGCAGACAGACAGACCAACAAACGAGTGACCTTAATGTATTAGATACCCAAAATCAGTGGGCTATTATCAAATGATCTCGAGTCATTATCAAGGCGAGTGTACCCGGCTATTATGCTATTAAACATGAAGCTCGGGCACAAAGAGAATGCTCCGCTTCACTCCTTATTATATATTTGATTAAATAAAGCAGCTTCAAGCTCTATTGCATAGCGGTGTAGACAGATGGCACCTAGTGTCAACACACTCCGTTCTCCACCTTCACCTCAGTCAGAGATATTCTCTTTTGAGTACGAGTGGAAAAAAATCATTCAGTTGAGTCGGGGTCGAAGTAACAATCTTCTTGCTTACGGACATTATAAAATTAATTGTCTTATACATCTAATTTCTTAAGTGAACTGATATACGCTACAGTACAGGGTGGATCAATATGTGTATATTTTTTATGTTTACATATAATTTTAAACTCACCCAGCACTGCCACCTTTCGTGCATATCAAAATAAGCAATAAAGTTATTTCCTCAATAGGTGCAATAGGAGCGTACCTCCGCGGTAGCGTGACGGACGGGCGGACGCTACCTGCCAATTAATGCTTCTATTCCGTTAGTCGTGTGAACGACGAGCGCGCCCCGCGGCTCTGCCTGATTTACGTTGGCGAATTTACACCAATTGAGATTGATAGGATTTCACTTTGCTCGCGCTCGTGCTCGCGCCGCCATTAACTCATAGGCCGCGGAATATGTTCCGTTTATGTTTAAAACATTATGGAGCAAGTGTTTCAAAAATATCTTTGATTTTTAATCTTTTTTTTCACGCTGTATCCCGCACATAGCACCCTGCTATGTATAGGCAGAGGGAACCTGAGAACCAGTTTTACAGTCACACTTTGTGCCTCTCCGCCACGACTGGCTCTTATATCTCTGTTTAATGTTCGTAAAATATTTTTTACTGACTCGTCAGAATCATTAAATTATTCCTAGGTAACTGGCAATGATTGGGAAAATTGGGCGAAAGGAGGAGAATGCAGTGTGTTAACTGAGAAGAGGATTGCCCTACCCTCTTCCTATCCAGTTAGCGGGGAAAGCGTGAAGCACAACTATATGTAAACGAGAACAATTTGTGACATGTACATAAGTTTATAATTACCGATATAGAAACAAGTACTGGTTTAATTTTAATAGGAATTACATATATTCAAATTTATGAAATCTGCTGTTTTTTTGGTTGAAGCTGGTGATTTTTTGTCGTCGACCGCTGAACGTTAATTGTGCAAGTCAACGGCCAAATCACATTAAATTTAACTATATTTAGAAAGGCTTGTTTTTTAAGGTTCCGTAACCACATTGTAAAACAGGATCTAAAACTCCGTCATCTGTCCGTCTGTCATAACGCTGTACCTCATGAACAGTGATAGTTACATAGTTACACTTGCCACTCAAACAACAAGTATTAAAACAGGATAATATCAATATTTAAAGGAGCTTGATAACAATGCCCTTTTTATAGACAACTAGCGGCCCGTCCGCAGCTTCGCCTGCGTAAACTACGTTATTATTATTATTCCACGAGTACCTACGTCCTATAAGTGACGTCTATGCAAAATTTGAGACTTGTATTTGTAGTAACGAAGTTTCATACAAACTTTCAACCCCAAAAACAACTCTTTAGAAGTCGAATATTGCAAATTCCCGTCTTAGCGAGCACTTACGTCCTATAAATAACTCCTATGCAAAATTTCAGATTCCTAGCACATGTAGTTTCTGAGATTTCGTGATGAGTGAGTGACCTTTCGATTTTATATATA